>JAYMTH010000297.1:0-23285 GCA_036897465.1 Pelargonium australe
ATTCCCGAAGGCATTGCGTCGTCTCGGACGGTTCGTCTCGGCCGAGTTCAGCCCCAGGCTCCTGGTCACCGCACTATTTACTGTAATGACCGCGAGGCCAATGCTCCCGTCAGATTCAAGGTTCATTTCCTTCTCCACATCTCTTATTCTGTACTGTAATTGAAATGTATAGGTTATGTATTTATACGTTTTCTCTTATGTTTGGTTACTGAGAAATGGTAGGAAGAGAAACAAAATTGAAACTTTTCTGAATTTAGGAAGTTCACTGACGTATACGTATAACCAATATGCAATTTCGTTAAACGATTGAGTATCAAAGTATATGACTTGTGGAATTTGAGTTTGGTAGTTTTCATTATCATTCATGTTATGCTGTGATTAAATGCTTTTCTTTTCCTGGTTTGCATCTGTTTTAGATTTATTTTTTTTATAGATGATTTGGGATAGATGTAAAATATGAGCAGCATTTTCTTATTTATTAGACTAAGACTGCTGTAGTTAAAATGAAGATAAGTTGTGTACTCTTGGAGTGACTTGAACTTGAACATGACAGTGCATTTTTAGTATTGCTATGGTTGTTATTCTTACATGTTTGTGTACAAGTAGAATGTAGCATAAAATATATGGAAAAATGCATAATGAGGCCATCCAACTAAAATTGGGTGCAACTTGGTTTATGGAGACAACAGCAAACCAATTTTCAACAAACTGTATCCCAGTAGTTTGAATTAAGCACTGTAGTAAACCAATGATACACTTGATGTATCACCTCTGAAGTCTTACGATTGAGAATTCCGGGATGGTTAATGGATAGCTTGTGTATTTAGCATTTGTTTATCGAATTCCTTTTGGTTTTCATACAAAGAAGAGCAAATTTTAAGGAATAACTTAGATATTAGACAGCAATCATTTTGTGCAAGCTGCTCATACTAAATACTTCCATAGTTCAAACATAATAATATTAAGTCATGTCCAAGACATGTAAAATATGTACGCGAGAGGAATAACGGAGCAGCAGAAGGTCAATTTTTGTTCCTGTAGAAGTATTGCTTTCCACATAAACCAACTCAATTATTACTCATACCAATTTGAAAATGAAATTTTGATTCAGAGCAAGGGTACAACAGACTGCATGCAGTTTTAAGGCACAAAATTATCATAATTTAGGTTGGATCAACGGATGTATGTAAGTGCTTGGCTTAAGATTTGAGTATTTTTCACACTCTATGGTTAAAGACTTGATATCCTCCATCTGCAACAATTAACTTCACAACTGACCTAATATCGCCGCAGCAGCCATCTTCCGCCAGCTGAACCCACCATCTTGAGAGAAAAAACCCAAATCAGAGTGATGCGGATGAGCACTAGCCCGGTGAGAGACAGCAACAACGAAGAGGATCCTAGAGTTAGGGTTTAGGGAGTGGCGAAGTAGGAGGAAGGTGGAGGAGGAGGTGGGAGAGGGGATGAGGGAGGAGAGAGAGAAGGAAGGGTAGAGAGAGAGGAATCGGAGTGTATGAGAGCAAGGGAGATAGAGTGAGGTTCAAAGAGAAGGCATGAAATGAGGGAGGAAGAGAGGGAAGGCGTGGTCGCTGGTCGCCGCCTTACTGGTCTGCGTGGTTGCTGGTAGCTGGTCGGTGTGGCCGCTGGTCGCTGGACGTGAGATGAGGCACACGAGTGAGATGAGGAAGAGGAGAGGCACGAAAGAGAAATAACCTAAATCAACTCTCAGCCTCTCTTGAACCCGACCCGACCTTGTTCTTGCTGACCCAGGCCAGATTTAAGCTACCTGCACCCTATTTTTTCACGGGTCAACCCGCACACATATGCATTAGGGCTTGCTTCTTTTTGAACTTTATATCATCTACTACTTATGTTATCCAGATGGTTGATGAAACAGTTTGCAAATGTGTATGGTAGTGGGCTATGTGACCAACAATAAAATGTGTAGCATGCCAAAGCCTTTGGATCAAGAAAGGAAATGTAGACTGTGCATACTATTTGTCAGGAAGATATATTATTGTCGTAGGGACCCACAACATATCCTAACCTTGTTGTTTATTGCTCTTTCAAGGTTTTTGTGATATTTAGATTCTACACTTGTCTTGATGCTATTTTCTGTCTCATTTATGCCTTCCTATACAATTGGATTTGTTTTTTTATTGACATGGGGACAACTGCTCAGGGCAATTCTGTATCAACTACGAAGTACAACTTCTTAACCTTTTTACCTAAAGGGTTATTTGAGCAGGTAAGTTTCTCATATCAATAATATACATAATTTTTTTTCATTTCTATGAGCTCCATTCAACCCAAAATAGTCATCCTCCTTGACATTTTGCAATTATTAAGTAATTTTTTGTGCTAGACTTTCTAGTTTCCACATGTGCTCATATTGTAATAAATTTAAAGATGTTATAACTTACTAATTAAAAGGCTTGTATTTGAAAACTAACTAAAATTTCTTGTCTAAAAGGAAAGTGGACACCTTAAGTAGGACATTCATCTTTTGTGTAGTTGACAATAGAGTGAGATGGAGGGAATGATGTAAACTAATTGCTTAGATCATCAGATAGTTTGATTTGGCCTTTAAATATTGGTCTAGAGTTGTTGGAGGTGATAAGGAATCCCAAAATGAAATGATGTGAAGTTTGTCGCCACATGATATACTAATTGGACCCTCCACCTATCAGTTTAAACTTTTGGGTTTTGAGTTTAACATGGTATCATAGTTGGTTATGTTTGGCCTAGTGACCTGTCTGCCTTGGTTCACGTGCAAGGTACAATCACTTATCCAGCTGCATGTGAGAGGGAGTGTTTAAAAATCCCACATTGAAAAGAATGTCAAGTTTGTTACCTCTTGTTATACTAGTTGAGCCCTCCGCCTATTAGTTTAAGCTTTTGGGTTGGATTCAAGTTTAACGGAAAGAAATAACAAAAGACAATTTAAGCTAAGCATAGCCTGTTTCCTACTACAGGACTTGGATAGAGTTGTTAGAAGAGCCACTTGCCATCCCTTTGCCCTTCAGGTCAAAGGAATGTTTACATGACGAGGATGTTTTCTCTCTCCTATATTCTCTTATCTAATAACAAAGGAGTTGTTTTTCATCTACCTCTGTGCTAATTGCAAAGCGTGTGCATCAACTGCACTTCGCTTTGACAGTAAACCTGTATTTCATGCAATTTAGGTTCATTTTGAATAACACAGTGATTTCTTTACCCTGAAGTTTTCTTTTGAAACCTTTTCCCTTTTATGTTCCACTAACATGAATACATGCAAAATCATGTAAATTGATTAAGTTGGGCTATCATAAACTGATACATAATATCCCTGGGTATTTTTAACTTTCTTGGGTAGGGATCTTTGTCTTGTGTGTTTGGAAAATCATTATCAAATACTGCTAGGCTACCCACCCGTAAATTTATTTTTACTTAAATTCCTGAGAAAATTCTTTGTTTATATTGACAGTTCAGGCGGGTAGCTAATCGATACTTCCTTATGATCTCAATATTATCAATGACACCAATGAGGTATGTGGAATCAGACTCACGAGTTACATATTGGTACTGTTAGGTTCATTCTTGGGGAAGTGGGGAATGTTAATACTCAATCGTTTTGAGATAACTGATATGTAATATGTTACCTTGATTTGTTGGCTAGTTTAGAATATCATGTAAACAATGGTGATTATAGCTGGCTGGTAAAATTGTTATCTGAAAGTGGATGAACTGAAATACGTTGGGCTTAGCTCTTAAACCCATCCACTTTCAGTATCTATCAAATATTTTAAATTTCAACTCTTCATATCTCTAATGCATATTATTTCTCCCACTCTAATGAAATGGTCCACATGTCTTCAAAAAATATATTTTTTTGTAACCTAGTGCATTATTTTTTAGTTTTTTACTTATATCCTATTTGCTTGTTTTCTAAAATACTCTACATGTAACCTTTTTTAATGCTGTTTTCTACTCATGGAATCATTTCTATAAACTGAAGCTATTAAAGAAGAGAACTTGTCATATCATATTTATTAACCAATATGATTTTGTTCTGCATCTAAGTACCATTCACTTATATAGTTTTCTTATCATGCAGTCCTGTGAGTCCGATAACAAATGTCGTTCCACTGACTATTGTACTCTTAGCGTCTCTTATCAAAGAGGGATTTGAGGATTGGGTGAGTAAATATGGTTTGTGATTATAGTGACATGAACCTTCTTTTTTCTTTCCCTTAATTTTTCCTGCACGAGGTGTTACTACAAACTTTAGTTTCGCACAACGCTTGAAATTTGATTCATTATAGTAAATAATATATGGATTGGATACATGCCTCATATTTTGTTTATTGGTCTGCATAACAGAAGCGTTATCAGAACGATATGACGATAAATAATAATCTTATAGAAGTGTTACAAGATCAAAGGTGGGAGATCATTCCATGGAAGAAGTTGCAGGTTGGAGACGTTATCCGGGTGAGTATGCTGACTTTCATGAGTTTTTAGTTCAACTATCCAAGCATGTATTTTTTGTTTTTACTTCATGTGAGTAATGACATTGTTTAAAACCACTATGGACATTGACTTGTGCTCCATGTTTGCCATTCATCTTAATGATCTTTCTTTTATTTTATGATTTTTAGATCCTTTGCTCAATCCATAAGCTATTTACTTTCAAATGGGTGGTCTGATATTTTTGTGCTCAACTTATTAAGCTGTAAATTCTGATCAAGTTGCATATACATTTATTGATCTACTAAGATCTAGAATCCTGGTGTGTGTGTGTATATATATATATAATATGTATATATCCTGGTGATTTGAGTATGATTTACTTGAATTTCCTCTTTTTAACTTATTCTATTCCTATTCCTATCTGTTGTGCATTTAGTATAATTGTGATAATGATTGAATTCCTACTTGTACGGTTGCTGTAGTGAATCTAATGATTGAGTTCCCACTTGAATGGTGGTTGTAAACTATACGTTCCGATGTCTAACTTATTAGTTTGAATGAATTATTGGAAAACTTAGTACAATTTGTTTCCAATATGGCATGTGGACATTTAAAGTGGGACATCAATTTTAGTACAGTGGATGCTGAAGGTGTGGAGATTGTACTTTCTAATCGTTTGAAATTTGAACTAGTTTTGGTATCTGAAGACATCCACAGCTGCAAGAATTCTACCCAAAAAAAAAAAAAAAAGAAAAGAAAAACTTATTTTAGAAAACATAAGATGAAATAGAAAATTTGTGCATACCATAATTTGAATCTTGTTCATTTTATTTCTTTATGGTTCATGGAAAAGTTTCCAAGTAACTAGAGAAGATATACCTGCAAGGTTGAGCCTCGGTGAAATGATAAAGTTGCTGCCTACTAGTCTCCCTGCAAAATCAGGGGTAAGGCTGTGTGCATACTTGACCCTCCCCGGACCCTACAATGGTGGAGCTTTATGCACTGGGCCACCCATTGAGAAGATATACTTTGTGCTTCTTTATTGGTAGCCGTGTTTGTTTTTATTTATTTATAGGTTATTATTGAATTGTGCTTCTGTTGCAGGTCAAGCAGGATGGATTTTTTCCTGCAGATCTGCTTTTCCTTGCTAGTACAAACCCTGATGGTGTCTGCTACGTTGAGGTTTCTTTCTTATTATTACATAGTTCTTTTTGTCGTTTCTTTAAAATTTGAATTTTCGTTGCATTTTTGCTTTTCTTACCCAAAAAAATCCTCTAAAAGTTCATTTTGCTCTTTTGTTGTAGACTGCAAATTTAGATGGAGAAACAAATTTGAAGATAAGAAAGGCATTGGAAAAGACATGGGATTATTTGACTCCTGAGAAAGCCTCTGAATTCAAAGGTTATTCACTATTCAGCAGTCAACTGATTGTCTTTTGACATTTTTTTATGTATTCTTCACTCTCTATCATTTTTATGTTTCAAAGGTTTTATATACTCTAGGCAACAATCTTATGGATTTGTAGGGCATTTATTGAAGGTATTAACTTAACCAGGATCCATGTAGTTCAGAATAAATTTGGAAGATGGGTATTTAGATTTGAAGTTAAGCTGGAATGCGTGTGCTCTCATCTCTATGACATATACTTCATCACCTTTATTCGAACAAGCTATCTCACAAATTGGTGCACATAATATAACATTTTTTTGGTGATGCGTATTGTAATATCTTGTATATTGTTGGAAGTCCTGGTGTGTTTCTCTGTTGATGCTGTCACTTATATCTAAGAGTGGGTCAAAGTTTTGCCTAATTGTCTACATTTGTTTTTTATGCCTGTGTTTCTTAAAGCAGACTTCTTATAACAGTCTGTCAGTCTATATAACTTTTAATGCTGTGAACTATGAATTGTTGTCCCATTTGCACAATATGTTCCATGGTTAGCACAAACAATATTTTTTTGGCGTTTATTTGCCTAATGCAAATGAAATTATTTTATGCCTCTTTCCTAGTTTTTAAATCTCATAACGATGCTGTCTGCTAACATACAGGCGAGGTGCAGTGTGAAGAACCGAACAATTCGTTGTATACCTACACTGGCAATCTTATCGTTCAGAAACAAACATTGCCTCTCAATCCAAATCATCTTCTATTGCGAGTATGATATGATTTTTTGACACCCCCCCCCCCCCCCCACCCCCCCCCCCCCCCTCTCCTGATACACACGTTTTAAGGTAGTTAATTGTCATTCTTAAAGTATATGCTAGCAATCTGTTGGCATTTTTAATGAACTTGACTTTTTTAAACTTAAAGTATCTGATAATATTTAAAATTTGACATTAATGAATGTCTTTCTTGTTCAGTTATATACTTGTGTCATTCAATCGTTGTATCAGCTATTTGTTTTTCACATGTGAAACTGAAGTGCGCACTCATTGATGTTTGCATTCTGTCTTTAGGGATGCAGTCTCAGGAACACTGAATACATTGTTGGGGCTGTTATTTTTACAGGTCATGAAACAAAGGTTTGGTATCATGAATTGAAGTCTCATTTCTTTTGTAGTGATTATACTTTCATATCCTTGGTTCTTGTTATTGTGATGGGATCAACTGTCTTATTTCTGGGAATGATAGACAGCTTTATGGAAATTCCAAATGCCACAGATTTGAAACTTGAATGTTATGCTTGATTTGATTTTCAATCATGGTTCTCTAATTAGTTTCTTCATCCAGCTATTGGATGGATTTTGTTTCAGGGAAATATTTATCATATTTTTTATGTGCAACAAGTGTGTCTTGCACTATCCTTCACCTTTCATTCTATTCTTTATGTTGAAGCAGTTTTTTGGTGCTTTTTTTGCAGGTTATGATGAACGCCATGAACGTTCCTTCCAAAAGAAGTACATTAGAGAGGAAACTTGACCAACTTATACTTGCCCTTTTTGCCACTCTCTCTGTTATGTGTTTTATTGGAAGCATAGCCTGGTGCGTCTTCTTAGTTCTGTATTCTTATTATATGTGTTTCTTGTATTTTGATTATTTTGTTACTCAAGTCTTGTGGTTTTCTCACTAGATGAATTCTTTTTTGCTTTATGAAAATCTACAGCGCTATATTTTTAGACCACAAGTATTACTATCTTGCTCTCGGTCGTGGATACAGGAATTTGTGGCTTGATGGCCAGTTCAACCCTGATCAACGAATTTGGGTACTGTATGCTTACTGCAGAGATTAGTTTTATGGACTGAATTTTTTTTCTTTAGTTTTGGTTGAGACTAGTTATTGGTTTTGCAGGTTTTCGTATTGACTTTGTTTACCCTACTTACTCTCTACTCTCCAATCATCCCTATCTCACTCTATGTTTCCATTGAGGTTAGTGCCCTAGCTAACGCTTTTTCCAGCAATGTGCAGATAGGTTTATTGAAGTTCCTTGTGATTTCTTTTTTCAGATGATCAAGTTTATTCAGACCACTCAATTTATTAACAAGGACTTACATATGTACCATGTGGAAACAAACACTCCTGCATTGGCTAGGACCTCCAATTTGAATGAGGAACTTGGACAGGTCAGTTATTGTCTTATTCACTTAAGTTTGTATACATGTCCTTAGAGACATTTTATATTGCCAAGTGAGCTGAATCAATTGTATTTGTGAAACCTTTACCATATTTTTCCTCCGTCAATATGCATATATGTTTGCTGTTAGTCATTCTAAATGGCCTTACTTTGGGTTTTGCTGCTTTTGTCAGGTGGAATACATATTTTCTGATAAAACTGGTACTCTTACAAGGAACTTAATGGAGTTTTTTAAGTGCTCAATTGGAGGAGAGGTGTATGGAACTGGTATCACTGAAATAGAGAGAGGAATAGCACAGCGGAGTGGCTTGCAAATTGAGGAGGTAAGCTTTGCTATCTTATTATTGAAAGACGTAATTCCTGTTTAAATAAATATCAGTTTGATATCGTTTTGTTTCTTACAGCCAGAGCCATCAGCCAATATGATCCGTGAGAAGGGTTTTAATTTTGATGATGCTAGGCTTATGCGAGGTGCGTGGAGAAATGAGCCTAATCCTGATGCTTGCAAGGTAGATGATTTTGTCTGAAGAGAATAGGATCCATGGATCAATTCATCTTATCATGCATCTGCCGTTACAAAATTTTCCATTTTCTTAGTGGGGAGTGCTCTGATTTTCTGATATTATAATAATTTTTCCTCGATATTTAGGAGTCATTCTAGCATTTCATAAGCCCATTCATGAAGCAGCAAATATCTTTTATTCTAATTAATTCAGCAATTATATTTAACTTATTCTGTTGTTTATGTAGGAATTCTTTAGGTGTCTTGCTATATGTCACACTGTTCTTCCTGAAGGTGATGAATCCCCAGAAAAGATCAAGTATCAAGCTGCATCCCCGGATGAGGCTGCTTTGGTTTCTGCTGCAAAGAACTTTGGCTTCTTCTTTTTCAGGTTTGTATTCTCATCTCTGGCTGTGTGTAAGTGTATTTTTGGTACTCCTTTGCTGGCTTATTATTGTTTATCATGCAAAAGTGCTGAACTTGGAGCTGTTTTTCCACCTTTGGTTTCTAAGTCCGCTTGAATTGGAATGTGGCTGAGGATATGTGGTTGTCTTGATTGCTAATTCACTGAGTGTTCAATTTAATGAGTTCTTATCCTGCAAGGCACAATTTTCTCCCAGCTTTGGGTAGCAAGACAGGTTTTAGCATTGATTCATTTAGCATGTTGGGTAGTTTGAGATTTCGCCAAACATTTTAATCTCAAACCTGCATATTTGGTTTCATCCTGTGATGCTGATTTTCATTGCTTGAGTTATAGACTCATGGGTCTTGTTTTAGTTCTATTTCTTGTTTATTGAAAATTTGCAACTATTTTTCAGCATTACCACATGGTTTGAGGCTAATCTTTCTCTGTATTCTTAGACGGACACCTACAATGATATACGTTCGTGAATCTCATGTTGAGAGCGTGGGGAAATTCCAAGATGTGACATATGAGATTCTGAATGTGCTTGAATTTAATAGGTAAGAACTCATCTTACTTGTATCTTCATATTTTTGTCCATGGCCAATAACAATAACATAATTGTAATACTTGTTTATGTAATCAGTACAAGGAAGCGCCAATCCGTTGTATGCCGTTACTCAGATGGCAGGCTTGTTTTATATTGTAAGGTAATATTGTATAGTGCTTCTTACATAGGTTGAAAACTATTAATAATAACAATTTGCAACTAAAATAACACTGGCATGCAAACATGCATTTTACAGGGTGCCGATTCTGTAATATACGAGAGATTGGCTTCTGGAAATGATGGTTTAAAGAAGGTTACTAGGGAGCACTTGGAACAATTTGGAGCTTCTGGATTACGTACCCTTTGCTTGGCCTACAAAGAGTTAAGTCCTGGCATGTATGAACGCTTGAACGAGAAATTTATCCAGGCTAAATCTTGTCTACGAGATCGTGAAAAGAAGTTGGATGAGGTAGCTGCAATTTCACTTTGTGTTTTTTGATTTTGTGACTTTGAAATTGTTAACTGAAGCTATATTGATGTTAAAAAATTAAGGTAGAATTGAGTCACTGGTCATATATTTTGTTGTCTGATCCCCGAATATCCAATTCAAAATGATGAGTGACATTTCTGCCGAAAACAACCTTTTTTTGTTTTATATAATCAAACTGGCTACCGTGTCTGCCATTTCATATCATTTAAAACTAATTTACCAGTGAACTGTTGGAAGAGGAACTGAATCTTTGTGCATTGATTTTCTCTGTGTATAAGAGCAGTGGAGTACCCTGCCACATGCTTCATTATTCAAAATTTGAGAACTTATATTATATTCTATTGCAATAGCTTATTTGATTTTATTATATTGCTAACCTCAATTAAAAATTTGGTAGAATCTATGTTATCTAGTTCTTTATAAAATATCCTTGAGATGAAAAAAAGAAGCTAATTTAGTGATTAGCCATGCTCCATGCAGTTCTTTCTTTGCATCTATAGGTGTCATTCCTCTGTGTTCATTTTTGTTTTTGTGCTTACACAAATTTTAGTTGTTTACAGGGACTACTATAATATAAGATCTGAAATTTGTTAAATGATTTTTGCAGTAAATATTACTGTGTTAATTTGGGGCTTGAAACTCTTATGTTGGAGCCTATTCTTTGGGATTGTTGCCTCTTGAATTGGTGATATTATTGTATATTAGATTATTAATAGACCACCACACTATTTCGCTTCTGTGACTTCCCTTGGTATTTCTCAAATATTATGACCTTGGACAAGTTAGCATTAACTTGTCAGTCATTTTATCTTTTGTTTGGAGTATAAGATTATGAATCTAGACCTTTTAGTATATGTAAGGTACTTTATTAATATTCAGAAACTTCATTTTATTGTATCATTCTGAGCTATTTTCTGAGGACAGCTGGCTCAATGTGTACCTTTCAGTTTCTTTTTCTACAGTTATCATTCTGTTTAATTCCGGATCAAGGATTTACTGTAACATCATTTTAGTGGTTGTTGCATACTCCTCTCTATTTCCCCCTCCCCTTGAAATGAATTGCTGCATACTTATTAAGAAGCTGGTGCAGGTGGCGGAACTCATAGAAAATGATCTTGTTTTGATCGGGTGCACTGCTATAGAAGACAAGCTCCAAGAAGGAGTACCAGATTGTATTGAAACTCTCTCTAGAGCTGGAATTAAGATTTGGATGTTAACTGGTGATAAGATAGAAACGGCAATTAATATAGCTTATGGTGAGTCAGTATATGCTGAAATCTCATACATTTCTGTATGTTTATGAATTAAGTGCACTTTCCTCATTATGTCTTGCAACTTCTTCAGTACGCATTTTTTTGTTGTTGCAGCATGCAACTTAATTAATAACGAGATGAAACAGTTCATCATCAGTTCAGAAACAGATGCAATTAGAGAAGTAGAAGAGAGGGTAAGCATAATGTGTTGGCCAGTGCCCGCCCCCTTTTTTGTAGTTGCCATATGATATAATGTAAAGGTATTTGAAATTTTGAATTCAGGGCGATCATGGAGAAATTGCACGCTTTATTCAAGAAGAAGTGAAGAAACAGTTGATGAAGTGCAAAGAGGAAGCACAGAGCTATTTTCAATCTGTATCTGCACCGAAATTGGCACTTGTGATAGACGGGAAGTGTTTGATGTATGCATTGGACCCAAGTTTACGAGCAATTCTGCTTAATTTAAGCTTGAATTGTAGTTCTGTTGTGTGCTGCCGGGTTTCTCCTTTACAGAAAGCACAGGTAAAGTTCTTTATGGCAATTTAACTTTAGCATCAATAGTTTGAGGCTTCAGTAAAGATGTCAGCTATGTGGATTGGTGCAGAAACTGCTATGCAGTTTATATTTTTCAGTCTGGTATATAAATAAATGTTGGTGTTGAAATTAAGACTTTTGGAAAAAGATTTGACAATTTGGCTCGTGTAGTTTTACTTTTTCCTATCAAAGCTGTCAACTCCTACATACCTCTATATTCTTCACATAAGGATTGAACGCTAATGTTAGTTTTATTCTTGCTCAGTCTACTTGTATCAAGGAGTATAGTTTCCTCAATAGATAAAAAGTATTATAATGTTGACTTGACAATTTGGCTTGTGTAGTTTTACTTTTTCCTATCAAAGCTGTCAACTCCTACAGGCCTCTATATTCTTCACATAAGGATTGAACACTAATGTTAGTTTTGTTCTTGCTCAGTCTACTTGTATCAAGGAGTATAGTTTCCTCAATAGATAAAAAATATTATAATGTTGACTACCCATTGATTTGTTACAATATGTAGTGTACTCCAATGCTTGATTTTGAGGTTGTGTATGGATTCTTATTTGCAGGTGACTAGTTTGGTAAAGAAAGGTGCTCAGAAAATAACACTTAGTATTGGTGATGGTGCAAATGATGTTAGCATGATACAAGCTGCTCATGTTGGTGTTGGAATAAGTGGGTTGGAAGGGATGCAGGCAGTGATGGCTAGTGATTTTGCAATTGCCCAATTTCGGTTTCTCAAAGATTTACTTCTTGTGCATGGACGGTGGTCATATGCCAGAATATGCAAGGTCTGACTTTGGTGCAACTATTTTGATTTTATTTAAAATCTGTTTAGGTGATTAGGCACATGATGGTTCTTTAATGCAGGTTGTGACATACTTTTTTTACAAGAATCTTACATTCACTTTGACTCAATTTTGGTTCACGTTCCAAGCTGGATTTTCTGGTCAACGATTCTATGATGATTGGTATCAATCACTGTATAACGTCATATTTACAGCGCTGCCTGTTGTCATTGTTGGGCTCTTTGACAAGGTACTGTGGATCTTTTCATTCATTTTGATTTGACAGCATCCTCTTCAGTTTATCCAAAATACTTGTGTTATCTGGCTCTCACGAGACTTCATTTATCTGTCGAATATCTGTAACTTTATCTCAGTCGGTGATTTGTGTCCTCTAGGATGTCAATGCTTCCCTTTCAAAGAAATATCCTCAACTGTACATGGAGGGCATAAGAAATACCTTCTTCAAATGGAAAGTTGTGGCAGTGTGGGCTTTCTTTTCTGTCTACCAATCTCTAGTCCTTTATCACTTTACAGTTGATTCCAGTACTGGTGGTCTAAACTCATCAGGCAAGATGCTTGGTCTTTGGGATGTCAGCACAATGGCCTTCACTTGTGTTGTGATTACCGTCAACATGCGTCTTCTTATGATATGCAATTCAATCACAAGGTGGCATTATATTGGTGTTGGAGGAAGCATTCTTACATGGTTTACATTTGCTTTTATATATTCAGCCATTCAGAGTCCTGGTGCACAGGTCAGTAATTTTTTCCTTCTCTATTTTGCTGTTTCCGTGTTCCCACTCAATTATCTACACACTAACACTTCTTTTTTGGTTTTTGCAGACAAATGTGTATTTTTCCATATATGTTATAATGAGTACATTTTATTTTTACCTCACACTTCTGCTTATCCCTATTGCTGCGCTTCTTGGTGACTTCATCTACTTGGGGTAAGTTTCAGAAATTCTAATCTCTTGATGTGTTCCATAAACTACATATAATGAGAGAAATATAAAAGGAAATGAAGCTTGCCCATGGTTTTTTTTTGGTTGCTTTGGTTTAGATAACATTAGCTCGACTCTAAGAGGAAATGGAGCCTTACCTTAGTTCTAAAACAAAAAGTAGTAATAGACAACGTTTTATCTGATGTGGGCTTGGTAATATCTATTGTTTGCCTTGGATCTTTGCAGTGCTAGCATCTTTACTTGTCATGACCCGCTATAAATTAAGCAAGTTCCTCCTCGATCAAGTATAAATAACACACTGCTAAGGTAGAGAAAAAGGAAAATACATATTACATTATGCTTAGCCTGGTTTTGATGAGTCCAACTATATGCTAAAGGCTGGGTGCTACTTACACATCTCCATTGAAGCTTTAGTTTTCTCATCAGAACCAGACTGACATGGTTGCCATGAGCTCATGGTCACTTAATATCATATTTAGATTTTAGTGAGAGCTTCTGCTCCTACTTATGTTGCATAGACACAGGTACGGGATACGGAACACTACACGAATACGGCGACACAATTTTTATAAAATCATACACGATACGCGAGAAAGACGTTCAATAATAATAGATACCAAGTGTTGGATATGTATTGGACACAGGTACATCGAGAAGATGAGAGTGTCCGTGCATTATAGGCTCCTAGCATTGAACATATCTGTCCCAGACTCCCAGTTCATAGACTGCCAAAAAAGTTACAGTCATTAACTTTCTCATTCGCTTTCTAATTAGATACGTTCCTTTATATTTTTATTATCTGAATGCAGGGTTCAAAGATGGTTCTTCCCGTATGATTATCAGATTATTCAGGAAATTCATAGGGATGAGCCTGAGGACAGTTCCAGGGAAGAACTGCTGCAGATCAGGAATCAGCTTACGCCAGAGGAGGCACGTAGTCATGCAATTGCTCAACTACCACGACAAATCTCAAAACACACAGGATTTGCATTTGACTCGCCTGGGTACGAGTCATTTTTCGCCGCACAGTTTGGTATCTATGCTCCCCAGAAGGCATGGGATGTTGCTAAAAGAGCTAGTGTGAGGAAGTCAGGTCCAAAGCAATCCAAAAAGAAGTGAACTGAAATGAAATAGTAATTACTTTGTGTACAGAAAAAAAATACTCTTTTTTGACAGCATTAGAAAAATTCGTAGAATTAGCTTTTGCCATTACTTAGTAATTAGCATTGATTGAGTGCACCTCAAGGAAACAGAAGGAAAAAACAACCTAGTATTGGTCTCATTTGTATAATCTTGTTACAGTAATTTTCTTAAATTTTTATGTTCAACCCTTAGGGTTCGTTTACGTTGTATGTTTATAACTCGAGTGAGCATATTTTGGTTGGTTGACATGCGAATCTCTCTTTAGTTGTTGGTGCATGTGTTGTATGAATCTTTTCACATCGATTAATGTTTGTAAATTTACTTATAAATGTATGAGAATTTCGTTTATAAATTTCCCATGTGTTCATAAAATCAGTCACGGTCACTATATTGTTGATTCGGTTTGTAAATTTTTCATGTGGTTCGCAAAATCAGTCCAAACTAATCTCTGAAAGCTAAATCTGATTTTTATCCATTGAAGCTTCATATAAATCTTAATCAATTTGTTGTTCAATAAATTGGCTGCAATTTGTGAAGGAAAAAAAATGGCATTATATTCCATTACATCATAATTAGTTAAGTATTGCTTAATTGCTAATAATTATGTGTTTAAAATTTATTATGATGTGCAATAATGATATACTATGTGATTGAATACATATGTTTTATTTTAATAATTCAGAATAAACATAATGATCAAATTTGACCAACCTCTACCATGATACATCATACATGTAATATAATATTTTTTTAAACTAATTAATCTGCATGGGAATTGGGACGTTAAGGGCAATTTGTCGTTATGTGTATAAAAACTAAATGCAGAGAATCGAAAAATAGGAGCCTATATGAGAGACTAAGGACAACACAACATCCATAAAATAATTAACACTATTTAATTAACTAAGCACTACACAAATCTAGCAAGCTTCATGCCATTACTATATTATTTAATACTGTATTTAAAAAGTCTTCCATTTTCAGCCACCTTATATAGTTTCTATATATTATTATTTTAATTGTTTATGGCTGTTTTTCTGGACTAAAATTAAGCACTTAAATAATTTAAGAGTTAACAATCATTCGTATCACAAAAGTTTATCACGCAAAAGCATAGTCACACACAAAATTATTGTGTCATATTCTTAAAAATGAATTCATATCCTTCATATTTGAACAAAATAAATACAATATGGAGTAATATTGTTAATGACTATTAATGCCTAATTTATGAACGATCCACTTAATACTAAAATAGGCACGCACAAAACACAATATTGCCTAATTATGTGTCAATTTTCGGACGTTAAATGTATAGAAATCTCTTGTTAATCATTTGCATGTCCAAGTTTGAATTGTTTCATAAAGAATATTCAAATTCAAAAAGGCTATAAACATTTAAAATGTTACACATACATATAGTTTTTTTTTTTTACAATATTCTAATAAATGAAAAAAACAATGTTTTATCTTGAAAATAAAAACCAGAGTCTGCTAAAGTGCGCGAAGAGCGCCTAGAAAAGAGCAGCTGCAGTGGCGACACGTGTCGCGCGCCTTATGATTTTGACTCGGCGGAGCCACCGGAGAGAGAGAGAAAAATTCGTTCATTGCAATATTTTTTATTTTATTTTTTTGACAAAAACAAAAATTTGAATCTCATTTGCATTTGAGTTTCATTTTCATTTCATTTCACTTTCTCTCATCTCTCTCTCTCTCTCTCTCTCTCACATGCCATTCCCATTTTCACTCCCATAATACACACCTAATTATAATAAAAATCCCAATTTCCTCCATTTTTTTTCTTCTCCACACACAGAGAAGCATGACACAGGAATGATCGGCAGATCGCGACGGAACCGATCCTCAAAGCGATTCGTCTCGTCGGTGTTTGGAATCGGAACTCTTGTTTACGCTCTGACATTGATTTGAGAATCGGTCCCTCGCCGGTACCACCGTACGATCTTCGATCTGTTTTTTCGGTGTTTATTCTGAGGTAGCGGTGTTGTGGATCTGAGCGTGGGGAGAGAACGATGCCGTCGAACGCGGATCTGGACCGGCAGATCGAGCACCTGATGGAGTGCAAGCCCTTGTCGGGGGCGGAGGTGAAGACGCTGTGCGATCAGGCCAGGGCGATTCTCGTGGAGGAGTGGAACGTGCAGCCGGTGAAGTGTCCGGTCACGGTGTGTGGGGACATTCACGGTCAGTTTTACGATCTCATCGAGCTGTTTCGGATAGGAGGGAATGCTCCGGATACGAATTATTTATTCATGGGCGATTATGTAGGTGAGTTCCTGGTGAATCTGTTTCTGTTTTAGTTCTCATTAATTTGTTTATTGGTGATTGCTAATGATTTGGATTATATGTTCAATTTTAATGATTTTTTGTGGTTGAATACTTGTTTGTTATGTTGCATTACTCTGTTATTTGTTTGCGGATTTTATTTTCAGTGGGTGACATTGTTAATCGAATGAATTTGATTTTGTAAATAAGCATTTTTTCCTGATCCAATAGACATATATATGTGTGTGTAGAGTAAGTTCTGATTGAATATCCCAATTTCTTTTTATGCTGATATATAGAAAATATGGTTTGCAAATGGGTTTGTTTTGTGTGTCTGTTTTGTTACTTTGTTTGGAAAACTTTTGGGTGATATTAAGCTGCAGTTTGATTTCTCAAGTGCCCAAAGTTTGTCTGTGGTTAGACTTGTGTTTGGTTTTTGTTGGCAATTCTCTTGAACTGAATTTGGGTCACTCGGTAAAGATTTGGACTTATGAGTTGTGAATTGTGATAGAAAATTGCTGGTGCATTTAGGAAGGATTGCATGGATTTTTCAAATATTAAGAGGGTTACAGTAAAGTCATATCTTAATCCAAGGTTCATATACTGTTGCTGAAATTGTGGAGATATCTGGATCTAAGACATTTGATGCATAAACTTTAGTTAAGAACTTCAGGTTACTAATGAAAAAATTGTGCTTCCTATAAACCAATTATCAGTAAATGTATGTTATCATGGATAGACACTTGATGTTGAAAAAGATGTTGCTCTTAAAAACATTGTGTCAAGCTGCAAAGCAATCTGTTTTGTGAAGAAACCGTCTTTCAAGAATTAGCATGTGTATTGAAGAATTCCACGAAGGATGCCAAACAGGATGATATATTATTTAATGCGCAAATGTGAATATCTTTGTTAAGTGAATGTTTGTCGGGATTGGGAATATCCATTTAAGCTTTCTAGGACCTATGTAGTTGACACTCTTTGTACGCTCTTAAGAACATCAACAACTATGTGTCCAGCAGGAGGGACCACAAATGTGATTTAATTTATGGCAAGTTCATGGGTCTTGTACTCTTGTTTGTCCAATCTTAATTCACTCTCCTGTACTGTTTCTTCCAATGATGGTGACCTGATAGGAACTATTGGTTATGGCTTGAATTATGAATAGAGCTTGCTACTCCTCTATCTGATCTTTAAAAATTAAAATTAAATTTAAACTTGGGAGTGTTTTCTCATTTTGGTTACATTGATGCAGATCGTGGGTATTATTCAGTTGAGACTGTCACACTTCTAGTGGCTCTGAAAGTTCGTTATAGAGATAGAATTACAATTCTAAGAGGAAATCATGAGAGCCGGCAAATTACTCAAGTGTAAGATCCCAAGTCTTTTCATCATACTGTTGAATTAGAAAATTCATTTTCCTTGAAGTAAAAGGAATTCTGTTATAGACGCTTGAAAGTGTCTTCATTTTCTGTATGGCTATTTATTGATTGCTTATAAGTCTCTACAAAGGGTGGGATGAAATTTTTACTGAAATAGTGTTTCATTTGTTAAAATATTTAAGGTTGTTACGTCTATTATGGTTTCCTGAAATGTTTTTTGCATTATAAAAATCCCATTTCTTTGGTAACATGACTAAAATGCTATTTAACTTTTCCTAGTTGGGTGAGTATACAGTCTGTGTCGAGGTCCTTTGATTCTGTTATGGTGATTAATTTTTCAGCTGTGTTCAAGGGTAGGCCTTTAATGCTTTTAGTGAAAGGATTAGGTTGACATTTTGGTTAATCTAATAAAGATTAAAGCATATCATGATAGAATTACTGAGAGTCTAAAGATGAGCAGTAAAAGAGCTAGAAATGCATGGACCCAATGAATCCTCTCTCACAAATGGATGGACCCAATGAATCCTTTCTCTCACAAATGGATGGACCCAATGTTTCTTTATTGGCTTAATTTTTATTGATTTGTTTATGAAACTCTCATTCAGGTATGGCTTTTATGACGAATGCTTGAGAAAATATGGAAATGCCAATGTCTGGAAGTATTTCACAGATCTTTTTGATTATCTTCCCCTCACAGCCCTTATTGAGAGTCAGGTTTGAGTTGAAAACATTCCATACTGTTCATTTTGATTAATATCAGGAAATTCTCTGACTCATGCATTGTTGTACTTTAGATCTTCTGTTTGCACGGGGGACTTTCACCATCCCTGGATACATTAGATAATATTCGAGCCTTGGACCGTATACAAGAGGTATGTGTATTTTCCTTGCCTGATGCTCAATAACCAATCGAAATGAAACATGCTAATTATCAACCTTCTGAATAATCCTAGAAATTAATGAAACTACTATGACAGTGAATGCTAAAGCGACTTGAATTTTGCAACTACTAAAGTATGCTAAAACGATTGGAATTTCATATCAGACATGATTATGTGAAATATTTTCCTTAGCAGTTAGCACAATGAGCCTCCATGCTGGATTCGAGATTACCATCTACTCATTGTGTGTTTTGACTTTTGAGTGCCTGTTCTCAAGTTTCATTTTTAAGGGAATAAATTTTGTTTCATTGTATTGATTATTCTGCATGTTCTAATATGAGTTTGTGATTGTATACAATTAGGTTCCACATGAAGGACCAATGTGCGATCTCTTGTGGTCTGATCCAGATGATCGCTGTGGATGGGGAATTTCTCCACGGGGCGCTGGCTACACATTTGGACAGGACATTGCTGCTCAGTTTAACCATACCAATGGGCTCACTCTGATATCAAGAGCTCACCAGCTTGTCATGGAAGGGTTCAACTGGTGTCAGGTCTGCAAACTCAAACAAAATGAACACATTTGCTTCTTTCATTTAGCTTTTGCACAATTTTCCATCAAATAAGTGTTATTGACGAGAATGTTCACAATCTTTAGGACAAGAACGTGGTGACCGTATTTAGCGCTCCAAACTATTGTTACCGGTGCGGAAACATGGCTGCCATATTAGAGATTGGGGAGCACATGGACCAGAATTTTCTCCAATTCGACCCAGCTCCTCGTCAAATTGAGCCCGACACCACACGCAAGACTCCAGATTATTTTTTGTAATCTCAGTATGTTTTCTAGCCATTTGTAATCCTTGTTTGCTGCCCCGTTACTGTAGATGTGTTTTTAAGGAGATGAGTTTTGTTGTGTTTAAGATGAGGGTTATCGACAACATCATTCTTTTGTTTGGAGTATGTTCTGCTGCTGCTGATGCTGCTTTATTAATGTTCTCAAGAAACTCGAATGTAGGAGAAATTGACACTGAGGCACTAATGGCCTCTTGTCTTTGTATATTTTCTGGAGGAAGCAGCAATAACATGGTATATGTCTCTTTTTTGTTGTTTTTGCTAGTAGATTGCTCAATAATTTGGAGGAAATAATCATTTATTTCTGAGTTTGATGTCTAGAACACATTCAATCATTTTGTAACTTTCCTTTGATGCTATTACAAACAATCACCGTGTTCAAACTAATCATTATCAATGAAATTGATTTGAAGTAGTTTTGTGCTTGTTCGAACACATCATTTTGTACAACTTTTGGGACGAATAACATAACTCTTAGGTAGTTAAATTTTGGAAAAATTAATGGTACTATCTAATAATTATCTCACTCATGTACTTAACATATGTAAAAATATTTTGTTCGAACCATCCAATTTAATTCATACAAGAAATGGAAATGTGTTAAAACCTACTTGAGTTTGAATTAAATTGGATGGTTTTCAACAAAATAATATTACTAGCTTACTTCCCATCCAATTTAATTCGAACTCGAGCAGGTTTTAACACAGTTTCATTCCTTCTCACAAACCCAAGACATTAGGTTATGCCACAACAACTCCGAACTAGTTGAAAATCAGACTAGAAGTATAATACCAAATTATAAGTGAGTGCAGGAAAAAGAAAAATGAAAAGAATGAAACCAATTTAACTTAATGGAGTGTTTTGAAAAGAAAGATCATCTAAGAACTAGGGATGAGGAGATACAAGGGAATAGAATTGCTCCATGAATTCAGCAACAACAATGGAGTAATTCCTCGAATCAATGTTGAGGTCGGATACATGAATTCTTCAGCACAAGTCTTTGAGTTCCTAAGCTCGTAATCTTCTCGTCCACTCCATTCTATCCAATGCCATCTCTGTTGTTAAGCCAAGTATTATATAATTCTGCACTAATACCAAGACCTTAATTTTCATGGTCTTGACTGAGCATTGACTTCAAACTGTGGGAAAATCTTCCAAATATGTTTTACATGGTTTAATATCTTGAGCTGGTTGGAATTCTCATTGGAGCTCCTGATGCAACAGCATTCTTTTTTCTAAAATATACCACCGAACCACTGACAATCAACATAAATATCAGGATCCCCTGTGAACAACAGGTGAAAGTAAATCCATCAACATTTACATAAAGTATGTCGTCTTTGAAGTGCCTTCAGTTTCTAACTATGGCATTCCAAAACGAAAGTTCGTTACAGGCTGAAATGCATAAAAAATGTGATATATTTGAAAATCAATGTGTTAAAAAATGACATGACAAATATTCTAAACCTTAAAGACATGGACAATGTCATTTCAATCATTTAAAAGGAGAAGTATAGTTGAAACAACACAAGGGTACAGGCTTCATAAAGAAATTAAAGCGAAGCATACATTTAATTTTAAATGCATCCATTTGGAAAAGGAATGGATCACGATAAAAGGGAGCTCTAGTTCCAATAACTAGATTTTAAGCTGATCATTTAACATGTAATACAACTCTATGCCTCAACATAGTTGATTTATTTAAATTTCCAAAACTAACACATTTTATGTACGAGAGTTCCATATATATGATATGACTGTCCATTAAAGCACAGAAATAAGGTACTACGACAAAGGACAGCTACCAAAAGATATTCACGTACCTCGAAACCAAGAACAGATAACTTTTCTTCGTTTGCTGCGGGTATGCAGCTTCTATAAGTAATGTAAGCTTGAGACCCACCCTTTGAATTAGATGAATCATCAAGCAAATTTCTATGTCCAACCGAAGCAACAGGATTTTCTGCTTCATTCAACATCACATGCGTTTCTTCACGGTATGGAGAAACTTCCAAACCAGATCGACCCTTTTGAGATTTTTCCTTTTTTGTGACTTTGGAGCCAGTTTCAATTTCTAGACACTTAAAAGGAATACGATAGCCCGTCTCACTACAGCGATACTTCTGATCATTCTACCCAAAAAACAGTATACAAGGAATGAGCATGTGACAGTGATGGAAAGTAAGACATAAAGACAAAATATCGGTCGAAATATGAGGAAGTGTAACGGCAATGTAATGCTGCATAATGAGTCATGTGTGCTTTGTATTTCAATTATGTGTAAAGTAATGGACTCAACAGCCTAAAATATTTAACTCGTGTTAGATGTTCTTTTGTTTTCTTTTACCTTCTTAGGAGAAGTATAAATCAGGCCCATTAACAAAGTAAAGATCATGTTTTGTGTGAGACATGCAAGAAAATATTGGTACACAGAGTGCACATGTTACATCGCTGTAAACACGCAAAAGAACATGACTTATGATGCATCATCATCTACATGTACCAACACTTCAGAATTGAAATGTAAGCAAGCAAAAACACACAGATAATGAGGAATCTAACTTATAGAGCATGATACGCCACGACAAAACATACACGATGCACCAAAAGGTCCCAAAAGGTCCCAAAAGCTCTACAGAAGCTACAAATCTCACCATGAAATAGTTAAACTCAAACAACCTATGCTGCCTATACAATCTGAAATACTACTCTCGAATTCGATGAAATGCACATTCTGCATATCATTTCTAAACGAAAGCATTACTAAAATCATCACAGTTTCATTTCCAGCTACTATAGCAATAGTAACTATCAATTCTACAGTCAATAAATGAACTCACATGTAAGAGAAGCCACAAAACCAAGCTCATATAGATCCAGCAAATTAAATTGAAAATAAAATAAACTAACACCCACACAAAAATGGAACTAGCTTGAAAAAAAAAAAAATGGAACCTTTTCTGAGTAGAGGCAAGGAACGCAGGGTCCAGAAGGAGAGCAAAAGTAAGAAACGTTGTTTCCATTAGGAGTTTCCTTAAAACCCAATAGGACTCTTCTTCCTCCTCCGCCACTTCTGCTCAAACCAATCCAGAATCGAAATTAAACCGAAGAATCAGATCATAATGCTATGCGAATCAATAATATTCATCAAAAACCACAAAATTTTATGAAATTCATAACGTTACACGAAACTGAATATGCGAAATCGATGCTTACATCTGATGCCCTAATTCTT
>JAYMTH010000298.1:0-23281 GCA_036897465.1 Pelargonium australe
CGGTAGGTACTAAATTGGGTTCCAAATCAAAGTTTGGGTACTAAGTCTGGTACAATTAAAGTTTAGGTACCAAATTGTGTTTCAGCCCAAAGTTTGGGTACTTCCGGTGCATTTAACCCAAATATTTATTAGTGAAGTTGTGCCCTAGTTTGATTTTTTATTTTATTTTTTTTATTTTAGAAATAGAACTATTATAGAATCAAATATCTTAATTAGAACAAACTAATTTACAGTTCTTTAATGTTGAAATTATCGGCGTTCATCTGTCACTTAGTTGGTTAAAATCTTGACTCTTAATAGTGAAACAATATGCATATCTATTCTCCTCATTGCGACTTGCGAGCATATGAAACACAACTGTACAGAGAAATACTCATGGACTCGAAAGATGCTTACTTTGTTTATTTAACCCATTTTTACTAGTCTGGTCGTCTAATATCAACGAACTATTAGTCACTTTGTCAACTCTCGTTGCATATATACATTAAGCTATACGGGCTGAAATACTGTGATTTGATAATACTCGAGTAGGTGAAACACTTTTTGTCGTTTTGAAAATGAATAGTTTCACTATTGAATTCTTAAAACTTTACTTTTTACATTACAAATTTTAATCATATTTTCTTATTCTCCTTCAAAATATCACGTTTGGTATCACTTTTCACATAAAACAAATTCCAATCTCAGGTCATTTCAAATAAAATGTTAACCACTAATGAAAACTAAATGTCAAACAAAACAAGTGGCCAACAACTAAAGATCAACAAATCCCATAAAAGTCAAGCATTTACAAGAAAAAGAAAGATGTGGAGTTGATCATGTTATTATATATATATTGCATGCAACAAATACATATATTTAAGACATGCACGAGATTTCAATGAAAATGATAGCTCTTTTTTTCCCATCATTTTTTGACCTCAAATTCACTTACTTTTGTCTACAAACACATCCATATTCGAACTCAATTTTCTTGAGCTTTCTTTGATCAAATCAATCCGTGACCCTAACTAGAAATATCGGTACGTTTCTCAAGAGCATATACTATAAATAGCTATAAATAGACAAGACAAAGTAGAAGTTTGAATCTATAAAATTTCTTGAGAAACAAGATCGAGTTGATAAAGAGCTCGGGTTTTGAGTTACACATTCATGGCAAAAGTGAATAATGGCATGTGTTGCTCCATTGAAATGGAGCCAAAGACCTTGAGGGAAGAGCAACTAAACCATGCTAGGGTTTGTATATATTACTATATTAGCTACATTGTGTTTTTGATGGCTTTTTTGTTTGATTATATATAGTTTTGATGATGTTTTGATCATATTGTAGGAAGTTGCTGCAGATGTTGTTCAGAAGTTGCAACCTAGTGAAGCCTCCACAATATTCACTCAGGTATAGTGAGTATATAATTGTATATATTGCTTCGGTTCGATAATTCTGCGTTAAAATTTAGAATAGACCAATCATTTTGTTTGTGATTAAGCTAATGGATTGATTTGGTTCTTCATTGATTCAATCAGTGGTTAAACTCAATAAAAGTTGATGAAACATGGATCTAAGCGGTCATTTTCAAGGAAAGAAAAAAATCAACTGATGCCATGTCACCGTGTCGTAAAACGGGTTGTGAATTAACATCAAAATAACTTGTTGAAACAACTGTCCCACTTTTTTGTGACGTTAGATTGTTTGTTTGTGCATATATATGTAGGGATTGAGGCCAGTGATTGGAACAAAAGAAATGGAATTGAGAATTGGAGTAGAAGAGGATGAGAAAGAGGCATTGCCATGCCAATGCAACTTAGTTTCATCAATGGAAGATTCACTAGATGCAATTAGAGAGCCTCTTTCAGCCCCATTTTGATTTTGTATTCAATTACAGTTTTCGTTTGATAATGTATTTTTAGTTTATTTATCTTTTACGGTAGAAAAGTTGCAACTTTCTCACGTTCTTAGCCAACTATATAAACTTGTAGTCTCTTATTACTTATATATCGACATCAAATACACACACTTGTGTTATAGTAAATTGATAAATGCAAATATAAGTTGAGAAGCGGCAAACATATGACCACCAATAATTAAGTAGGTAGCGTTCAAGAATATAAGAGATTGAAATGGTATGTGTGAACTATCTATATGATAGGATGGACTACAAGAGCGATATTCTATTCGTATTAGATTTTAACGCAACTGTAGTTGAATTCGTAAAGAGCTGGTGTAAAAGACTACGATAGTAGCAACTCTCTCTAATCCTCTCAAATTTTAATGTAACTGTATTACACTGTCTTAAACTCAATATTTCATGTTCCTTATAACAACTCTCTACCTGTTGAACAAGAGTTTTGCTATAGTGTTTGACTAAACACTCAAATTTAAAGTACCATTTTTTATGGTAAAATAATTCCCAACGCAATGACAAAAATAACCTTACAAGAACTGACCAACTTCGGAAGCAAAGGAGGGTATTTACGTCATTTAATTTCCAATCCCATCTTCAAAATTTGAATTGGATTGAGGGTTTAGGGTTTCGAATTATTTGTTTACTGTATTATTTAGGGCTCAATTCCCGTACCGTTCACCAGCTGCTCTGCTTTGATCTCTCAATCAATTTGAGAGGGAAAATCCAAAATTTCCACAAACCCAGGACGCTCCCGTTTCGAATCTCCGATCTCAATTTCTTCGTAGCAGCGGAGCTCAATCAGGTACCTCTCTTTCTTCGTCCTTTTCTCTTTCTCATGCTCAGATGTTGTTTGATGTAAGATGCGAATCGGAAATTTTTAGCTTTTAGTTTAATCTCTGTTTGGTTGATGATAAAATATTAAAATGGTGGGATATGGGGAGGTAATTTTTACTTTTTTTTTTTAAAGCTGGGTTTTGTCCGAGTTTGAATTTCCGGGAACAAGGAGTGATTGTGGATGATTTGTTTCGTCGTAGTTTGAATATTTTAGCTGAATTGAGGTTAGTGCGATTCTGATTAATCAGCTCCCCGGCCAGTTTGTTGTAACTGAGTGTCTTTATTGTAATTTCTTCTTGTTTCTGCATCTGACGCTAGTTTATGAAGGATTTTGTGTACACATTTGGATTCTGATGTGATATGGTGATTCATTTAGCTCAAATTTAGCTGTTAGTTTAATCTCAGTTTGGTTGCTGAGAAAATGGTGGGAAATGGGGAGGTAATTGCTACTTTTTTTATTTTTATTTTTTATTTTATTTTTTAGCTTGGTTTGGTTGGAGTTTTGAATTTCTGGGAAAAAAGGTGTGATTGTGGGCGATTTGTTTAGTTGTAGTTTGAAATTCCTAGCACAATTGAGCTTTGTCCGATTGTGATTACTCAAGCTCAGGTTTAGTTTATGGAGGCTTTTGTGTACGAATTTGAATTCTGATGTGAACTAGTGACTCATTTATTGGAATATGATATTCTTGAGCTAGTTTTACTCCTTTACGTCTCCACCTCTGTGAACAGATATGACTTGTTTCTGGGAATTTTAGACTCATAGAGTCATAGGTGGTTTGGCTCAGTTGCTTCACCAGTTTTTGAATTCGAACAGATATGGAAATATCTAAGGTATTACTGGAAAGGAAGAATAATTCCATATGGTTAATATTGAGAGAGAGAGAGAGAGAGAGAGAATCAGGGTTCTAAGCCAAAGATAATCTGGATTAGAATGAGCCTTCAATCAAATTAAAACACATCATTAAAAAGACCCGGATTCCGCGCTTACAATCCATTGGGGCTAGTTTGATTCAAAGTTAATGAGGTGTCATATTTTGATTTATCTGGCTTAGCCTAAGCAAAAAAAATTCTTGGCTTAAATTCTTTATTTTATATTGTTTCATTTTGGATCCGTAAAAAGAACCACATTCCAAATGACACAGGCATATGGCTTTCTCGATTAGTCTTTCTTATTTTTAATTTCATTAGCAACCAAACACATGGCCAGTTATTTATTATGATAATTATTCTTGATTTTCAGGCTTTTTCTTTATCTCTTCCAAGTACATTACAATATGAGTACCACAGTACATAGAACCCCCAAGTCTGGAAGACAATCATTGTTTTTCCAAGATTTGGCATCTCCTGTTTCTGCCCGGAGAGGGAAGTTCTCAACTCCAGGCCAGGCAGCTGCTGTATCTGCTCTACGGCGAGAGAATTTTGGGGGTTCAGATCTTCCACCCCCTCCCATGTACACTCTGGAAGACCGCTCAGATTTCTCTCCAGAGTCTGGAATTGCCGATTACCCAATGTCCCCAGAAATAAAATCAGACCCGAGAACCCCAGTTCAAACTCCTGGTCATGAATTCTCCACTCCAGCTAAAAGCAAATCTGAGGCAAGCACTTCGTATGCTCTTAAGAGTGCTCAGCTTAGTCAACAGGGTTCGGCAGGGATGAGTTGGTGGTCACCTTCAAGGAATACCAGTGAGCAAGAAGACAAGGGAAAGAGTTCTCCTGTTGAGGGAGTTGTTCAACCTGGTGCTTTGATCACACTTCCACCCCCAAGGGAAGTTGCAAGGCCAGAGGTACAGAGAAATTGCATGCCAGCTGGGAACCTCGACGAGGAAGAATGGGTTACGGTTTATGGGTATTTTTTCAACCTTCCGCTTTGTGTGATTTTGCCTATGTTTTATTCGTACTTACCTTCTCATTAGCATCTTCTTACATCTCTTGCACACTTTTGAAATTTGATACCTGTCTTTGTTTAAAAAATGATTGTGAAAAAAAAAATTGTTTAAAAGTTCTTGTGGGAGGGATAATCATTGATTTCATGATGGCTTTATTCTAATATTGGAGTTGGAGGTTGCCGTCCTCTTTTAGGCATTTGGTTCTTTATCCTATCTAGTCCGTGCTACTTTACTTCAATGAACCATTTTTAGATGTTTTGAGCAATCATTTGGAAGTCTTTTTTGTACTTCTTAAGATTTCTTCTGGTTTAGATGAATGGATAAGGGATCTCTTTTTAACCTGGCAGTTTCCATGTAAATGAAAAAGTAACTTTGTAAAGAAAATTAGAGTATGGTATCACTCATGCTATGAAGATTGGATTAGTCCCTACTCCCTAGGTTTAACATTTATATATTATTTGTTCATTCATTGTACAAACCCAACGAGGGCACTTAATTAGAATACGTTGTCATGCCAAAGTTCCATAGCACTTGAATATACTTGTCCAAATCTCGGAACACGTCTTTGCAAAATTGGTTCTTAACTGCTTATGATGGGACACATGAACCCTTATCGTAAATCTTAATCATAATTCATTTTTAAAATAGAATGAAAATTAATAGAGTTGCATGTATAACATAGGAGTTGGAGATCTGAGGATAAAGCTTCTAATTCTATTAGCTCTTATTTATTTATATGCACTTGATGAATTGAGTTTCTAGTGAGTAATGTGCCTCATTAGTGTTTCACACTAAGGCACTGTCATTTGGAAGCACATTTTTTAGAACTCTTTCTTATTTTAAGACTCATAGCATTATCTTCTATTTTTATTTACAGATTTTCCCCAGGGGATACCAATTTAGTTTTACGGGAGTTTGAAAAATGTGGTGTGATTTTGAAACATGTTCCTGGCCCAAGAGAAGCAAACTGGATGCACATTCTATATCAGGTTTGCAATTCTGTGCTTTTGATTTCAATAAATATTAGATTTTCGTCCTATTTATTCCTTCAAATGATATATAATCTTTTAACTTAGGACTTAGGAGTGGACACAACTTTCACCTTTTCTATAAGCATTTACTATTACTGTAACTCATATGGTCCGCCAGTGGGAACTAAAGATCAAAGCATAACTGATAGACGTGATAATGTAGATATCTGTTCAATGACTATAATATTGTATCTGCAGTCCTGCTTAGAGCAATCACGTCCTAATAAGATTTGTACTTGAAGCACTCACTTAGTTTTGCGAGTTCAATGTGTTAAAGCCTTTGTACATTCCACATTTTTTCTATTGAAAATGTCTTCATAGTACCAAGAACATGGAGTGGTATGAAATGGAGTAAGATCTGTTTTAGCTGTTGCATGTGGTGTCTGTAATGAGGAATTTCATGCGTTGAACGTAATTTACGCAAGCTGTTAGGTCATCCTAGTGATTATATTTTGGTTCTTCAGTCATTTGTGTGCTTACATTATTGCGATGTCATATAGTTGTGGATTTATGATCCCATTCCTTGGGTTTATCTGGCTGGTGCAGAATCGTTCTGATGCCCAGAAAGCTCTCAGCAAGAACGGGATGCAAATCAACGGTGTACTAATAATCGGCGTGAAGCCTGTGGATCCAATGCAACGCCAGACTCTGAACGAAAGACTTAACCACCAGGGTTTCATGCCGTTACCCCCTCCAGCATCAAGACCAACCTCGGAGCTCAATGGAATGAGAGCCGCTTCACGTCCCTACTACGTTCAAAATGGTAGTAGCAATGCACGTCAGTCAGGAGGCGCCATCGCGTCCCCATCAAAATCGGTTGTTTCAAAGATCATGGATCTGATGTTTGGCGTTTAGGTCAGCTCTCCTATCCACATAAACTGGTTGTATTAGCATATTCCGCCATGTTGCTATGAGTAAAATCTGTAATTGCTCTATTGAGATTTGAGACGGCTATATCTTTTTTGTGCCTTGTTGTGAGAAATGCCATATAATCTTTCTTCCGGATGTTGTAAAACAGTTTGACTTGAGTTCGAGTTTGTCATGCATTCACAAGATTTATAAAAAAAGAAAAGAAAAAAAAATCAGCATTTCCTGTGTTCTGTTATGTTGTGTTTTCAAGAAACATTGGTGATGATGCTCATGTTGTCTTGTTCAGGTCTTTACCTTCCCGAAGAAGGCTACGAAACTCGAAAACCCTAGCTAGGTCATTTACTGGTATTTTATTTGTTCCTGTTTTGCTGGTTTTGGAGTTACTTATGAAGTAACTCAGAGGAGACAGGACCCTCTGCAGTTCCATGATTGGGTCACCAAACTGATCACCAGAGTGGAGGGTATCTATTCCTGCCTTTTTGGGAGCGGGTTGGTTCCGATCCAAAATTTCCTCACGGAAAGTCCGGCTCGTCCTGGAATTTAATCAATCGGGTTTATTTTATATCACCCGAACTTACAAAAAATACGGGAGATCGATTGCTACCTAGATTATAAAGTTTCTAGAGTTTGGAGTAGAGGTTTAGGTCCAAATCGCTTGTGCTACTAATCAAAAGTCGAGTTTCATATTTCAAAAATCCTCTTGATGACCGGACGCATTCTCCTCATGCTCTTGTGGACTTTCAAAATGACCTCAAACATTGAGTCCAAGTTTGTCTTCTTTAGAGGGTTTGCGTGATTGCCTATTCTCGAGGAAACTTCAATTGGTCATATCGTCAATTTTGATTATGAGTGACGTTGCTCGACATTTTTAAAGAATTCGATTGGTTCGATTTTGACAACCTTGGATTGGAGGTAGGAGAGGCAATATAGCCCAAAAATGATGAAGGAGGTCACGGATCAAAGTAGAGCCAAGCCAAGTGTCTCCTTCCTCTACACTGTGCTCTCGAGACACTCTCTTCCTTACCCTATCTCAACGTTTCTTCTCCATCGTTTAATATTTTTTAACTATTTAATAAACGTCATTTTCAAAAATTCAGATCATTCGATAATAAAGAAATCATCTCAATAGGAGCTTCCAAGTCTAGCCAATTCCCGAGGCCTGATATAGAATAAGAGATCTAACTAAAGCGCCAACTATTTTGTACGCAGAAACGACGACAAATTTTACGCTAACAAAACAAGCAGAAAGAGTTGTACTAAATTTTTAGTATTTTTTTTAATAAAAGAAAAAACACTTATAATATACAAAGAATAATACTAAAGTCTTTGTATTAGTTGAAGATAAAACACTTATTTGAGTATAAAATAAGTGTGTTACTGTTATGGATTTTAGCTATATATTTATTTGTATGGATAATACTATAATATTTTTTTTTTGGCGTTTTTGTTTATCTTTTAATAAATAAATATCTAACTCGATTTAAAACTAAACTATGTTGAGTCAAGCGGTTGAACCGTTTTGGATTTTTTTTTTTAGGTCTCAAAATCGAGCCTTTTTACTGATAGTATGGGATGACGTTTATGGGTTAAGAGGGGAGAGCAACCTCTTGTTGTGTAACTCAACCGCTAAAAAAAGTAGTAGTTAGCTCTATCCGCTCCAACCAACGGGTCACATACATTAATTCAACCCAACCAACAAACAACCGACTTAAGAATTCTAAATCTCCAATACGTAAAGTTTCGAAGACCCGCTCGTGCACACTCCTAAATTGAGATTCTCATTCCTAATTCTAGTATCCATTACAAAATTCGTAATCGAGACTGTACCTTGATCCCTTATCATCCAATTTTTATAGTAAAAAAGTCATATTTAAGGGAGGTTAGTAACATAACAATACACATTTCAAAACCACCTTCTCCCATTACCTCCATTTCCAAAAACTACCTCCACTCACACACAAACAACCCAACAAAAAACAAGCAATTTTGTGAAGAGAGAGACAGAGATTAGTATGATGAGTAGCCGGAAAATGCAGCAACCGGAGGTGGTGGTGCAGGTGCCGGAGGCGAAGGTGGCGGCCGCGGCGGAGAACGGGACAATGAGCGGGCCTCTGGTGCCGCCGGCGAGGCCGGACGGGAGGGTTGTTCGCTGGAAACACGACGTCGTTCAAGTGGTGCTGAGGGTGCTCTGCTTGGCCACTTCTCTGACCGCGCTCTCGTTCATGGTCACCGCCAAGCAATCCAGTACGGTCTCCATCTACGGCTTTCACCTCCCTGTCTACTCCAAGTGGTCCTTCTCTCAGTCCTTCGAGTAAGCTCTCATTTCTTCATCTCTAGATTTTTACTGGTTTTGTTTTGTTGCTGAGAAAATTGTGAACCGGAAAAGAAAATTAAGTTATGCTTCTTCGTATGGTTCTACTTCTATTTAGTGAGCGATCTCTGCGATTTACTTCAGTGTTTGATTTCTGTTTGGTTGATGAGAAAATTGTGAACTGGAAAAGAAAATTTGATTATGCTTCGCACGGTGCTACTTCCATTTCGTGATCTTTGCGGTTCACTTGAGTTTCTGAATCTGTTTTCTGGTGCTGTTTGGTTGCTGAGAAAATTCGGAGCCAGAACAGAAAATTGAGTTATGCTACGTACTGTACTACTTCCATTTCGTGATCTCTGTGATTCACTTGAGTGCTTGTTTATTTGAATATGTTTTCTGGTACTGTTTGGTTGCTGAGAAAATTCTGAAGCAGAACAGAGAATTAAATTATGCTTCGTATCTACTTCTATTTCGCGATCGACACTTGCTCTGTTTTTAAGTACAGAGGTTTTCTTCTTCTTAGTGGTGCTGTTATCTGTTTGGTTGCCGAGAAAATTCTCAACCAGTGAAGATACTTAAAATTATGCTACCTACGGTGCTATTTCCATTTCGTGATCGATGCTGTTCACTTACTCTGTTCTTTGATTCAGACTTTTCATTTTGGTGCTGTTTTCTGTTTGGTTGCTGAGAAAATTGTTGGTGATCTATTTTCAATTTTCACAGTAGCAAGCGAAGCAACGGTTAGTAGGATTAAGGACGGTTGAGTTCATAGATGAAAATTTTCTTTTCTTTTCTTTTCCTTTCCTTTCTGAGCTGCCAAACGGAGGGAAATTGGGGTTTATGGTGGAATTTACTAAAATGTCCTTGAAGTTGGGTCATTAGAATTGCGTGGGGTGGCCAGAAATAGCGGCAAAGGTGTGGGGACATGTCTGTAACATTTTGTCAACTTGCGACTTGTGAGGGTTTTGTGTATATTCTGTTGTAGTTTTTGTTGACCAAAATAGCCTGTGTCTGGTGATTCTGAGTAACAACAAAATTTGGTAAAGAGCCCTTTTCTAGCTTCATGTTTCATAGCACTTGAATGAATAGAAACAAGCCCGTGAACCAATATATAATTTTTATAAGGTTGTTGTTGTTCATAGAAATGCAACCTATGTGTTTTCTTTTGAGAATTCATAGAATAGTTTAAGGTGTTGGTGGGTTTTCTGGTTACCATTTGAGTTGGGAAGGACCACAAGAACGACGAATCTCTTCCTACCAAGTTTTAATGCAATTGCATTCCTTAAGACTCAAACTTGAGTGTTAGGTTATGTTAGAACAATTCTCTATCAGTTGATCCACACGCTTGATGGCGGTGTTGGTGGGCTTTTGACATTTGTTGGTGATACAAAAGAAATATTGCCATTTCAACCAATAAAACGGCGGCCTTACAAATGAGGCTCTCATTATTGTGGGATCTGGAGAGGTTTATTTACGTATGTTATATGCAGTCTTACCCTTGCTTTTACCGATAATTGTGGGTGATTAGTTGGCGGCCTAACAGATGAGGCTCACACTATTGTGGGGGTTCGGGGAGGGTCATTTACGTGTGTTGTATGCATTACCTTTACTTTTACCGAGAATTGTGGATGATTAGTTACTACTCTATACTGTAACATTGCATAGTAGAAGTGTGGAAAAAGTTTTAAAATAGTCCTTATGCTATCACATTTGTTCCATTCTAGTTTCTGTACTATTTTTGTTCTAGTTACTCCAAACTTATTCACTCTATTCCAATTTAATCAAAAAAATTCTCAAAACAGTTTCAAAAAGACATTTGATTCATGATCAGAAGCTAAAGCAGGCTGATGTGGATTTACTTTTTCTATGTTTTCTGTTCAAAATTTTAGAGGTAGGTTCTTTTTTGGAACACATTTCACGAAAATTTAATTTAATTGGTACATGCACTATTTTGAAAAGCTTTTCTGGTATTGCATGTCAATGGGAGCTTACTCAATGCAACTTGTGTTGTAGTGAGTGAACTTTGTATGGTTTATGGTTCTTCATCTCCTAAAATTAGAATTCACCTAACAAAAGTGATTTCTGAACTGGGAAAGTACTTGATAAATCTGTTGAACTACATTTATATGGCTCGAGGAAACATTCAAAAGAACTGCGAATGATCGGCTACTATATCTTTGAAGCATTAATATTGTAAAGTGAATTGTGATATTAAACTTTGTGCCAAATAGGTATCTTGTTGGAGTTTCTGCAGCTGTTGCTGCTCACTCGTTGCTGCAACTGCTTATCAGTGCGTCAAGGCTGCTGAGGAAGTCTCCCGTGATCACCTCAAGGAACTACGCGTGGCTAGTTTTTGCCGGAGATCAGGTAAAACAGTTTCAATATTATGTTCATGCTCCATTGCTAGTGGTTTCCATGAAAATGCAGTCAACACTTAAAAATGAAAATTGGTTTCAATGTTTCATAAGCAGCCCGTTATGTTCTATGTGAAAATGCAGTCAAAACTTAAAAATGAAAGTCATATATATCCGTTAAACTTGCACCCCTTTGGTAGAACTGTCTGCAGAATGATAGATTTGTTATGTAAGATGGTCATAATCTCAAATATACAGAAAATTTAGGTTAGAACTAGCATTTGGATTAGAATGTTTGGAGTGAGAAAGGGAATGAAAATGACCAGTAAGTCCTCACACAAACATGATGAATTGGAATCTCATTCCTATTCTAATTCTTGAGCAAACATTCGAACCTAAACGGTACCAAAAGATTAGAAAACAGAACATGAAAAATGGACATTGTAACATAGGAGGACGTTAGCTAGTTAAGATTTAGCTGCTGATAAATACATATTTATAACTTCACAAGCTCGCCATCTTCCTAACATTTTATTGCACGCCTTCAGTATTTGATTGTTGTTGTGGCGTTTACTTGCAGCTATTTGCATATGCAATGATGAGCGCGGGGTCAGCTGCATCTGGCGTGACCAACCTGAATCGCACTGGAGTCCGACACACAGCTCTTCCAAACTTCTGCAAGCCATTGCATTTCTTCTGCGAGCGCGTTGCTGTCTCAATCGCCTTCACTTTCTTCAGCTGCTTCTTGCTCGCTGTTTCTGCTGTTCAGAACGTAATCTGGCTCTCCAAGTACTAGGTTCCCATTTCCTCCATACACGAATATATTACTTAGTAGAGATTAGAATATGTTTGCATCACTTAGCTACTCGACTTGATCAATACGAACAAAATGGTTTTGATTGTGAAACTTATATGTAGTTTGGGTATTGTAAAGAATAGGTTGGCTTGGCTTGGTTTGGTTTCCATGTTTTTGTGATGGGAATGTGCGAGTTTGATCATTTTGATGACCTATAGCTTTGTGGAAACCTATGTAGCTTGTACTAATGTAATTACAATGACCATTAAGGTTTCAGTTCTTGTTCCTGATGTCCAAAAATCTGGGAAAAAGTTGCACTTTAGCTGTTTAAATTCAGTGCAATTGGTTTTGCTGCCTTGCAAGTTTTAGCTCTAAAATGGAATTTGTTTATTTATTAACCAATCAAATTATGTCAAATTCAATTCAACATTAAAAAATTGTTTATCGAAACTAGAGCTCTCAAATTATGTTTCGACACGCCGCGACAAAATACAAAATAAACATATTTAAACTCACTAATATTATAATTTTGTTGTGAATTAGTATTAGAGTATCTAACGTGTTTAATAATCATATCGTGTTTGGGTTGATTCTAAAACTTATTTTCCGTATATCAATTAATTGTTAAGTAAGTTAAATTTGTGATGTTATATTATTTTGGGTTTTGATGGTGCGTGTTGTGCCTAATAAGTTGGTCTTATTACGTGAAACGTGTTATGTTGTGTCGCGTTAATAGAGTCTATTGAGTTTTCCAACTCATATTTTAATGTGTTTACTGTCGTGTCGTGTTCATGTTTCAACACGATTACTAAGCGTATCGTAATCGTGTTTGTAAGGACTTGTCAATGACCAACTTTCAACCTGACAGTATTTACCAAAATGCCACTCTAACTTTCTTTTGCAAATTCACTACTATTTACAGAAATGCCATTTTATATGAAGAAGTGAAGAACAGAAAAACAGAATCGATGTGACGGTCTCTTCTTCAACCTCTGCAACAATGTAGTATCGTACTTCAAGCATTTTCTCAAATTATCAATCCACACCAAACGCAGCTCCAATGGCGTCTTCTCGATTCCTCGTTGGCTCTTCCATGTTCGCTTCTCCTCTATCCCAAAACCCCAAACCCCGCAAAACCCAGCAATTTCATCGCTCGAACACATCAATTCGCTCCCAATCCGATTCCCCCAAATCACCCGACGACGACGACGAGGAGATAAAACCCATCAAAAGCCATATCGATTTCCTCAAACTCTCCATCACCCTCACCGTCATCTCCGCCTCTCTCTCCCACTCCGACGCTCTCGCCGCGCCGGCGAAGAAGAAGAAGAAGCGCGCGAAGAAACCCCAAGAGCTTTTGACCGCGGAGCAACTGAGGGTTTGGTCTCAGGGCCTCCCCGTCGTCTCCGATCGGATTCCTTACACGGAGATTTTGAGCTTGAAGAGAGAGGGCAAGCTGAAGCATATAATCAGACCTCCCGGAGTTGATTTGCAGGCGTTTTCCGAGCCGGTGCTGGTGGTTCTGGAAGATTCTAGAGTGTTCAGGACGGTGCTGCCGTCGCTGGTTGGGAATGCTAAGTTTTGGGAGTCGTGGGACGAATTAAAAATCGAGTCTTTATGCGTGAACGCGTATGTGCCTCTTGTGTAGAAAGCTGAGCTTCCGAGGTCGTATATGGGTTTTTTGAGGTCGGTCAGACGCCGTCGTTTGTGACGCAGTGTGTCTCTTCCCACATTCATACCCAGAAAAAATCAGATTGATACTCTCAAGGTAAATTTGAAGCCTTTTAATTTTATTTATTATTAGTTACTGATGATTGCACACAACCTGTTTGATAAAAGTCCCAGCAGAAAATGTTCTGAATTTTCCTAACTTGCTGCACATGTTTAAGCTTAATGTTGGATTTTCAGGGAACCTTCGTATTTGCAAGAAGTAGACAATATGGTGAATTGTCTTGCGACTGTTTCATGTGTTCCAACTCTGCAATTCAATTCTTCTGAAATCTTTGGGACCCGTGTAGTGCCTCTCAATTATTATCTTCCCATATGGAGTAGAAGTAAGCAAATAGAGGATTTGATTCCTTATCTGTTTGAGAAATAGCTCATGATGCTTTTTCGCTGTATATTTTCGGCTTTTGGCTTATTATGCGCTATGTATTAGTAGGCATAGTTTGCAACTAAGTATTTATTTGCCCTTCGGATAGTGATTGATTCTTTTCTATAATGTGAATACTTCATAGATTTACATGTGAAGCCATTGGTGATTGAAGCGAAGATAAATACTCGAACTGAAAAGGCAAAAACTCGAAACAGAAGAATGCGTAAAAAGGTGAGTCCCTATCTTCTATTACAGGAATTGGTGGTCGAAGAAGAAAGATTCATCATGGAGCTGTCTCGATGGTGTAGCACATTCTCTCTTCGATCACAACTATTATTTTTACTGTTCTATGTCTCCATTGGGTCTTTTTCCTGTACAATGGAAAAAGGGTTTCTTTGTTGGATATTTCTTGGCATAATTATGAACTATAGTTTTCTGATACAATTCAATTTTTGGTTTTTAAACTTCGTGACCAGTTTGATGGAACAGCTACAAGGCCAAGGCTTTCTGTGTTCTGTTCAGACAAGCAGCTATATGCTATGCTCGTAGATGATGAGAACAAGAAGTGTTTATACTATGGAAGCACTTTGCAGAAATCAATTCGTGGAGACCCTCCTTGTAGCACCATTGTAAGTATTAATTTCTGTCTTTGACGTTTTTGTATTGAAAGAAAGGAAAAAGTGAGTACCAAGGCACAAGACTTCCACCACTGTGGGACATGGGAGTCTCATCGTAGTGCACGGCCCAACTTTTGTTTTGTAAAGAGATTGTTTCACAAACTTGAATTTGTGGCCTTACTATATTAAAATAGAAAGACAAGTTTTACCTGTCATGGTTGTATAGATATAAAATATTTGGAAACTGCTGCTTTGTTTCAACCTTTCTTTGTCGTTTGTTCAAGTTTCCACATGTGGTTTGTGACCTTGTTCCTGTTCTGCTTTCAGGAAGCTGCTGGGCGTATTGGTGAAGGGCTTATCAAGGTTTGTAATCATCTTAATATTGATGAAATATCATCATATGATCGTAATGGTTTTGCTCGTGGGGAAAAAATGCAAGCTTTCGAGGTAGCAATTTCTCGCCATGGTTTCTTGTCACGATAATATATTCCATTACAACTATTGTTTATGCTATTTAGAAGCTAGATCCACATCTGGTAAGGTTTTAAGTGTCATATATGGTCAGTTTTGTACATTTGTTGTTTCACTCATGGATGTGTACTCTACTAGTGATAGTCTCAGTTTCTAAAAAAAAAGAGTTAATGTTCATTGAAGACATGTTCTACTGTTTTGCTTCATGTTTTCATGTATGTGTTAGTAATGTTGGAAAACATGATGGAAATTGCTCAAATGATTTAGATAATATTGTATATTTAGATAAATCTCCTATAGATTGAATTGACTTAACTAGGAATAATTGTTGGAATGCGATGCTATTTGCAAAGTCATAACTGATACGAATTTGTTTGTTGACATACCATAATTCTCAACATCGGTCATTCTCTTCAAGCTCTAAATTGAAGATGGAAGACCAAATTGAAGATTGGGAATCAAAACTTACACTGCATCTCAAAACAATGATTGTGATTCCCAGGTCAGTATATATAACGATAGTGAACAACCTCTGTTTAAGAATTCATATGTACTGCAGATAGAATAGTACAAAAAATGTCATTAAAACGTTGTAGCATTCTCAGTAACAACCTATCGTCTGTTCCTAAATAGAATCCTTCAACCGTATAGCCTATATATACACATGATCTCTCTCATCTACTGTAACACGTAAGTTCTTGAGTACCTAATTATGGCCTCAGACTCTTTCTTTCAATGGGGTCTCTCATTCTGGTCAATTATTTTTCTTTAGTCGTTATCAGGTTCCATGAAGCTTTAAAAGGCTATAAATGGTTAAATTAAATCTAACAATAGTTACCGATTACCACAGCACATAGAACATTTTGTTTCTTGAAGCTTCTGCCATAGGCAGAGCATCTTCCTAGGGTCTTGGTAGTGAGCAACAACATAACCGTCCTTGCATCCTTCACTAAAAATCCTTCCCTCGGTCTCATACTGAACTTGTAAACCTTCCCTTTTCATATCTGCAATCCAAATGCCCATTGCCACATCTTCTAGCTTAAACATCTGCCATTAGATATGGAGGCACACAATTGATTGATAAGAACAGTGCTGCAAATAGTGCGGATTGTCTGAAAATGAAGCTATTAGTTGTGACATCTGTACCTTTAGATGACCTTTTAGGTGTTTTTTGTAGACTGTCTTTGCTATGTCTTGGGACACCACATAACCAGGACCATGCGCCCAAGGGGGATAAGTTTCTTCAGGCCATTCCTTCATTATCGAAGAAATGCATTGTGAGAACACTAACTTGTCCTTTCGTTTTTCTCAAAATAGAAAGCAGAACACTAGTTTTGAGATGGATAGAGTATTACACAGGGCAGAGAGTTACCTCGGGGCTAATATACCACTTGCTATTTGTACTACGATGAGGTCGGGAATCCGAATTGATGAGTCCATAGAGCAATCCGCGAGTCACATTGACCCTATTTAGGGAAGCTAGCACTTCATCAACCCGAACAAACGCATCATCATCCGTCTTCATGACAAACTTGGAAGAAACAACCTCAGTCTGTTCAAGAGATGTGGATAGTAAGCCTAGGATTCTCCATGTTTAAGAAAGAGAGAAGGGTTTACCCCAAAGATGCAGATGGCTAAAGTCTTCCAAGTGATGAGGCCATAGTAGTCAACAAAAGGCACCAGTTGTATATCTCCATAAGTTCGCGCCTCGTTCCAGAGTTCTTCATTAACAATCTGGTTTTTATGCTGCAAAACATCTTAACCTTGATGAGTAAATTCAGTCATAGGCTATAAACTGAAAACTAGAGTGAGTGATTCACAAGTGGACGTACCAAACCCACGAAGAAACGGACTGCAACTTCCCCAGACCGAACTGCCGGATACTGCATCCATGTTTGCCGGACAGCCATCCTGCGCTTAAAATTGTTCGCTGTGGAGAAGACGCCAATGAAGAGATATAATTGTTTTTCAGGTGAAAGAGGAACTGATTTGAGTGCTTCCAAATCAATTGTGTGATCTTCATCCTCTGATGCTGGTAGTCCACTTGCAAGAACAGAAATCAACTTCAGGTCTCCAGAAATTCTAACTTGGCTGACAAGCCAAGGCTCCAAATTCTGAACAAATGACAGAAACAAGGAGTTTCAGCCAAAGAGTTGTTGGATGAGAGTCAGACAAAAACAAAGAAAATAGATCCAGACGAACGCCCCATGCCTATTAATTTCTTGGGGCGCCACGAATGTTAAATTGTGAGATGACATCTCCGCATTAACTTGGCTTAAAATATGCCAAGAAAATGGATTTGGGTGGGCACTCAGCTCCCCCAAATTCATTGGAACAAGCATTCGTGTTGAATTGTGATGCGACATCTGCTCGTTAGTGTAGCTGAGTCTCGACCTATAACTCTTGGATTGTTATAAAGAGAAAGGACATAGGAAAGAAGTCGAAGAAATTACTTCGCGGTGAGCAAATGATGTCACAAGTTTCCCATCCACTGTCATCTGTATTCCCTCAGATCCCACTCGAAGTGTTGCAACAGACAAATAGCCTCTCTTAAAGGGGAAATATTTTCCAGACCCCCTTGAATCATCTCTACCCACCAACTTGTTGCATTGCTCCAAATCATCCACTGCCAAAATGGAACAATTTTCGTAAATACTGAAAAAACCGTAAGAAGCTGTAAAGGGATGGTTCAAGCTGCAAGAGTTGTGTGTACCTTTATGATTTTTGTCTCGAGCTGGGGATGGACAGCGCTGTTCCTCGCGCCAATCACGAGCTACACTCCACGTGTTTTGGACAATCACAGGATCCTCAGTTACCTTATCACCCCGAAGCCTCACATTGTAATGCAAAACAATGGGAGGATCCGGCTCGCCAGGAATTGGTGCACCCGTTAAGTCAATACGAAAATTACCAACATTTGGGATGCCAATGATTGTAACGGAAGATCCCTGAGTCAGGCCACATGGAATTCGCAAAATATAATCGCTCTCACCAAGTTTGGTATCATTCATTTCACTAAGAAAATGAGGACACTGCTTCTCCTTCCCTATCCTGAGTAAACTTCCATTACTAGACCTGAGCCTCTCTTCTTCCACTGAAGCCATGAGGCTATTCCACGCAATTCCAGCTTCCTTGACAGCCTCTACTGCATTAGGCAAGCCCTGAGCATGATCAAGCAAGTGTCTCATCTCGTTCCATGTTCGCAGAGATTGTTGCTCCTCGTTGGAGATGTTCCAAGGAGCGAAAAGGCTGGAAGCTACGGTATCAGCAACAATCACTCGAGAGGCGTTTTCGGGATTCTCGTGCGCTGGAGGGAGTGCAGTGTGAATCGATTCAAGAGGATTGCTTGCGTTGGAAAAACCCGGGTTTGTCAGATCATAACTACTTTCCTCTATTGGATTGTTCGCGATGCCATATCTCAGGATCAGCACCATGAACAAAGAGACAATAACAACACCACTGTACCATTTCTTCATTCTGCTTGATTGAGCTTTAAGAAACACAATTTCAGAAAAATCAACCGTTAAGCCAACAAAAGATGCTGCAATTGTTTGAACTGAATAAGTTGCAGAAAAGCAAGAAACAAATAATATTACCTTTACATTTTCCTTCTGCTCAGAGAAATGCTGGAAAGTGTGATAAAATCAGCGAGAAAGTTTCCGTAGCGCTTGATCTTCGTCGTTTCAACAGATGATTATAATTCAAGTGATTCGAACAAATTAAAGTAATGGGAAATATAAAAATAAAAATAATTTTTATGTTCTGTTGATATGAATTTGGTTCGGTCCTTGAAGTGTATGACACGGCAAAACAATTTAAAAATGGCTGACTCCACAAATAATTAATTTTAAAATAAGTTTATTAATTAATTAGAAATGTTAATTTCGTTAATTTTATCGCCTATTTGTTTATTTTACCCGAAACTGCCAACGAGAAAGCGCCACGTAAGCTGACGGCCGTTGTAACTTCATAGCATGGGATTGAAATAATCGACGATCGATTTTTTTTTTGTTTTTTTTTCCATTTTTGTTCTAATTTTAATTCTTATGTACCTGAGATGTGATGGCTTTTGATGTCGCTGCCTATGGTCAAGCTTCAGTCCTGACCGTTGAATTAGTGGTCATGTTTGGAAATTGGAGGGTTTGAGATTGGCTTTGACGGGCTCTTTGTTGATAGTGTCCTTGGCGTTTTCTTAAAGTGGTAAAATAATAAATGTCATTTTCGATCTTTATCAACCTTACTAATTCTTATTCTTTCTCTCGTTTAAATGCAGAGTTCTGATGAGATCCAACGTATTATTGGGATAAGATTTTCAAGACACGCCACGACATTTTTAGACTAAATCAAAAAACTTATCGTGAATCTTTATTAGCATTGACGGGAAAGGGAAATTACAGTCGCATCCAATTCAACTATATATCTAAAAGGAAGGGAATTGAATATGAGAACCACATTTCCCAGAAGGAAACACTGGACATTCAATGAGTTGTGACCCAGAGGTGTCCACACACAAGTACACTTGATAGACCTGACTGTTTCCTGATGAATCCACATTGCATTCTATCCATGGACTGTACCCAACTCCTTGCTTTATGCCATCTACAATGCTCTCCAAGCTATATGATCCCCCGTTCGCGCTAATTCCTGTTAATTGTTAATTCCATTATTAGATGCTGCTTGTAATGTTCTAACAATATAGCAAACAGATTGATCATACAAGTTTGAGATCAATTTGTACCTGCACTTTGAAGAACTTGGAGGAGATCTGCTTTATTTTTCAAGCCAAGAGCTGCTTCGAAGTAACTATGTTGGTCAAGGACAGATTGTGAACAAGTACCATGTTTGTCCCATTCATGTGACCAGAAGGTTATGCCATTGTTGCTTGGGCAGGACAGTGATGGCCAGCTCTTCTCCATACCACTTGTGAGGTCCGATACCTTGTACCATAACCGGACAAAGAAACAGACTAAATCAATATCAAACGACCTAGCAAAACTGTCACATAACAAAATATGGGAAAAGCTAGATGACATAATATAGGATTCAAAGTGAAGACTCTTGTTTTACATGTTTATGCAACAACAGAACGTGCAATCTTCGTGCTTGTGCAAGCAAGTTTCGTTCTTTTTATATTATTGGGTCTCATATTTGCTTAATGAACATAAGTTTTGATTTGTCCTTTCAAAACTGGTTATGGTAATGATCAATAAAGACACCTTGTACCTTGGATGGATCGAAGGGGCTATTCGGATCACAGTTTGATGGGTAAGAGCCATTGTTGTAGTTAGGCCAAAGACCATGAATCCCAAAATCTGCATCAGGCTTCCCTGTTGTTGGGTAGCAACAGCTCTCTTGTGTGTCACAGAATGATCCTGGCCACTACACAAACAACAATACAAATTAACAACAAGAACGATCCCAAACCGAGAGAAAACTTGTATAAACACACTGATGCAACAATAACCTGTTGCACAAAGTAGAAGAAATCGAAATCTTGAGAGACGGCGAGAACTGTAAGGTACTGTATGATCAGAAGTTGGATCATCATCAAGATTGAGCCTTTGGACTTCATTTTCTATGATCAGAAACTGCTAGTGTTAACTGTTAAATGTTAATAGCTGTATTTATAGGTAGCAATAAAAGGTTTTGTGTGTGACTGTTAATTGATCTCTATTTCATTTGTAGCATTGAAAAATCTTATAGTAACAAGTCAAATCAGGGTTGTGACAAAGAAGGGTTAAACTGCAGATAAGTAAAGTTTGTGTTACCTCTGGAATATTAAAATATCATCTGGTATCATATTAAACATCTAGCTCAGCCTAATAGATCAACCATACACACATAATGTGTAATCCTAGAACAATTCCACACTTGTTTCTCATACTACTATAGAAATGCTCGGGTTTCACTCGTGATCTTCTCGTTTCTTCGCGTTCTCTATTATGAGGAAAGATAGGGTACTAAAAATATGAGGAAGAAAAACAGAAGGCAATATGCCATAGCTATCAAGAATCTATCAACTCCATATATCTATCTGATTCTGAAGATCAAAAGGTCAAGAAAAGTCCATTACCACACCAGATATATGCTTCCATGATCCTATATTAGTAAATGATTTTCAGTGGAGAAGATAAAGTTGCAAATGTGTTGGAAATAATTTTTAAAAAAAGAGAGAGTCTAAATTATGGTGATTCTTAGACATTTTATCACATGTTATTCTCTGAGAAAGTAATGTCTCATATGCTCTGTTGGTCCATATTGTGTGTTGCACAGATCAATATTCGTAAGTCCAATAATATTGTCCATTTTTACACCCATAAATCAATGTAAGTTTATCTATAAATATAAGTAAGAAAAGTACACATGCACCACCTGTTTAGTGAAGATTTGCTATTAGAGAATAAGCTATAAGTGGAAACAAAATGTGGCAAACCAAGCTGACTATGTATCCATCCACAACAATTGCTTTTGGATTGCTCTCTGGTTTGCATCATATATCTTCCATTCTCCTAAACACAACCAAAATGTTAGCCAAATGTGTGACACAATGCTTAAATTTGCAGCAACGACTTTGATTCTAAGCGACACCAAATCCATTAACTTATCTCTTAAACTCGCACTCAATTATATATTATTATATTAATACTAGTTCTAAGCCATGTTTATGCTTAGAAACATCTAAAAGATGTGGTGAAGAAGATGCTCTTTTTCTCAGCACCGAATTGTTTCAGTGCTCCAAGTTTTTTTTTTTTTTTTACTATAATGGAACACAATTTTCGCACAAGCTTAACAAACCTTATAATATTGCATACAAAGATTCCATCAGTTTCGTATTCACATTTTGGTTGCAGTTTTGATCCCAATTTCAAGTTCTTGAAATTGGGCAATGAAGCATATAAATATATAATCATCTCATGGTTTCATTAGAACAGTTAAAAAGTTAAAGACAAAGCCTACCCATTTTGATTATTGCTGTTTGACCTTGAATTGCCAATCTACTCATATTCACATTGTCCTCTCTTGATCCAAGAAATATCCACTTTTTTTCTCCTTCAATGATTGAGCATCAAGTATCATAAACATGAATCATCTCAGCCTCTTATATATGCACCAGCATTTTAATGACTACTGAGCAAGACAATAACTTTACTTGCCAAGAGAAGAAACCATGGAGAACCAAAACCAGCCCCCAAACTCACAAGAACAAAGCAGAGGAACCACCTTCCTCAGAACATGTTTCAATGGTCTCAATGCCTTGTCTGGTAGTACTGATGTGCATATTGAACTGTCTGTTTTGATGTCATTTGTTGTGTGCCCTAAGGCCATTCTCATTAAGTCCTCTGTTTCTTCCAGGTGTTGGGATACTATCGATTCCATACGCGCTTTCTGAAGGAGGATGGTTGAGCCTAACACTTCTTTTCATGGTAGCAATTCTTTGTTGGTACACCAGGTTACTTCTGCAACGTTGTATGGACGCGAGCCCGCTGATCAAGACCTATCCCGACATAGGACAGCTAACATTTGGTTACAAAGGAAGAGCTATTATATCCATTTTCATGTACATTGAGCTCTACTTGGTTGCAGTTGAGTTCCTGATCATGGAAGGTGACAATCTAAACAAGTTGTTCCCAAATGTGAGTTTCAAACTCGTTGGCCTTAAAATAGGAGGAAAGCAAGCCTTTGTTCTTCTCACTGCCCTTGTTGTTCTTCCAACGACTTGGTTGAGTAGTTTGGGGATGTTGGATAATGTTTATGCTGGCGGCGTCTTAGCTAGTTTCTGTTGTGTTGGTTGTGTGTGTTTTCTGGGTTGGAGTTGTTGATGGAATCGGGTTCCACGAGAAAGACTCGGTCTTGAAATGGGGAGGAATGTCTACTGTTGTGAGCTTGTTCACTTTTTGTTACTGTGGTCATGCCGTGTTCCCAACATTATGCAATTCCATGAAAGATAGGAGTCAATTTCCAAAGGTATGTAGTTATGATCAACTATGCAAAAGAAACAATACATTTCTTTCTATAACATTCTCTCATGGATTCGTGTCTCTTTGCAGGTTCTGCTTGTTTGCTTCATCGCTAGCACTATCCCTTATGGTTCCATGGCGATTCTTGGCTACCTGA
>JAYMTH010000299.1:0-23279 GCA_036897465.1 Pelargonium australe
CCTGCTGAATAAGGAAATGTGTCACTAAAATGACAAGCATGGTAGTTGCCTAAACTAAATTTACAATTTGTCTTAGGTATCAACCGTGAGGAACAATCTGCTTCATGTTTGAATATATCTCAACAATCCTCTTCGCTGAAGGAAGAGCCATCTACATCACAGTTCGGTTTAACTGTACCTTATACATCAGCAAATGAAACAAATGGTCAAATTGGGGTATCTGGAAGTCATCCACGACTAACCCCTCCATCTTTATTGACAAAACAATTACATGGTAATCTGCATAGTGGAGTTGACTCATCTGCTGAAACTCAAACACGCAATGGAAGGCCTCGAGTGGACGCCCGGGGGAGGAACCAATTGCTTCCTCGATACTGGCCTAGGATAACAGATCAAGAACTGCAGCAAATTTCCGGAGAGTATCCTTCAGCTTTCTTTGATCTTCCTGATATCTTGATTGAATTCATGATCTCTCTCTTAATTTTCTTTTGTTTTACTTGCTCTACCTTCTGAAGTTAGGGCCTGTTTTTTCCTTATATTTTTATTGTTAACATTATAAAACCTTAACCATATGTTAGTTCAAATTCCGTGATCACTCCTCTGTTTGAGAAAATGCTAAGTGCTAGTGATGCTGGACGGATTGGGCGCTTAGTTCTGCCAAAAAAATGTGCCGAGGTGATCTTTTACTTTGTTTTGCATTTGTGTTATTTGACTTTTGTACCTTGGATGGAAACCATCTCTAGTTCTTTTCTCCCAACATGATTTCTTCTCTTCATTGTACACATGGTGGTCGCCATTCAAGTTATATCTTTTGATGATTTTCGTAGTTGCTGAATAACCTTTGAACTTTAGATGATTTTTGCAGTAGCTGAAGCCTTCAAGTTATTTAATCCACTATGGCGAGGGATTTTGTATATTTGGATAGTTGTTTTCCTATTGGTTTTCTTTAACAATTATTTGTTGGCAAGATTATCGCGGTGGGTGTTTGGACCATTTGCAATGACCCAATAACAAAATGTAAAGGGATATAGTTTCATATTTAACTAAAAATATTTTATCCCATCAACTGAATGCACGATTTAGAGAAAATGAACATCAAATTTTCATTTCTAATATGTAGCTGTTATTTTTGCTATTCTTAAAGTCTTTTGCTCTTTTATCTTAGGAAACAAGGTAATTGTTATAATGACCTTTTGAAAAACAGTGTTGCTTCTCCAAATTATTCAGAATCTCTTATGTGTCATTGTACATCAGAATTTAACTATAGAAGGACTAACGTGACCTTTTATATGAGAACAAGTTCTCTAATCATATTTTGAAAAGTCTTGTTGACCATTCACTTTCAGAGGAGACTTTGCATGCTTGTTATTGCTTCTCATGTTTCCTTGTTATGATAATCATTAACGGAATACTATGCAGGCATACTTTCCACCAATTTCTCAGCCTGAAGGATTGCCTCTTAAAGTACAGGACGCGAAAGGGAAGGAATGGATATTTCAATTCCGTTTCTGGCCCAACAATAATAGTAGGATGTATGTTTTGGAGGGTGTTACTCCTTGTATTCAGGCCATGCAACTACAAGCAGGTGATATAGGTAAGCAATTGATTTCACTAGATTAATGAAAACCTCATCACATCTTTCTTCAAGTATGACAATCACTTTAGTACATAGACTTGTTCTTACAAACGCAGGGTTAATTCTCCCGATGAGTTTGTTTAACTATATGTGAATGAGCTCATCTAGATATAATGCTTGTAATGATCTGAGAGATTTAATTTTGGAACTAAGTAAGTTTTGTTTCTCCAGTAACATTTAGTAGGTTAGAGCCAGAAGGAAAATTGGTGATGGGATTCAGGAAGGCTTCAGCTACACCATCTGATCAGGTTTTCCCTTGTTCATTGACCTCATAACTTTATACTGATTGTATCTTAGTACATGCTAAAGGCTAAGCAAAGAGAGATATATGTCATTTTGATGTGCATTTAGTTATGGTAGCTGTTTAATCTTTGTTAAATACATGGCTAGACCTCCCCATTTGCATAAAACAAAATTTCATATCATCATTTCTTGTTCAGCTAATAGAAATCATGTCCTCTCAACACCTTTTTGATGTACTTGTGTTACTCTATTATAGTTTATGTCTTCATGCTGCGGAAGAAGTGAATTTGGCATAACTTCTTGAGCCCATGTGATTGAAGGAATGAACTAGACCTTTTAGATTTATTATTTTGGGAACAATCTGGTTTTGTTTACAAAAAGTTACAATCTGGTTTCAAGTTAATGTAATGGGAAAGTTACATCAATTCTTTTTTAGTGTTGTTGGAAAAAGCGTGTACTGTGTGCTCTGATAGAGGCCCGTCTGATAAAAATAGATGATAATTTAATCAACTTTTCCTATTACACCACTTGTCTAATTTGGAAAATTTTGATTCTATTTGAAATTTTAGCAAATTGTTATATTTGGTTCCTGGTTGACTTGGCTAGTTTGACCTAAATTTTATTTTTTATTCACAGGACAACGAAACAACTAAAATTGGAAATGGAGTCACACATGGAGATGTTAGTATTTTGAAAACTAAATTTGGTGGCTTTAATTATTTTTCATTTAGAAGTGTTATTCAAGATTACCTAACTTTTTATCTATTGACCAGGTTGAATTTGCAGATCCTAATTCATGGTCCAAAGTAGATAAATCGGGATATATAGCTAAGGAAGCACTTGGTGCTAAATCTTCCATTCCTAGGAAGAGAAAGAACAGTGCCCTGGCTCTGAAGAGTAAGCGTCTAAGAATTGAAAATGAAGACATGATAGAGCTGAAGCTAACTTGGGAAGAAGCCCAAGGACTGCTGCGCCCTCCTCCTAACCACATTCCTAGTGTTGTTGTGATTGAAGGCTTTGAGTTTGAGGAATATGAGGTGTAGTTTTCAGTATTTCTTCCTCACTTACTAAAGCTATTTTGTCAATTGTTAATTTTTGTGGGTACGTTCTGTTACATTTACATTGTTCTTTTTCTCGTAACATGTAGCCATATTGTTCCAGAAATAGTAACTTACTTAAATGGCTTGCCTACAAAACTGATGATTTTGTGCTCTCATTCAAAGTTATTAAGCGTTTAGTCCTTGTTTAATAACATTTTTGTCAATTATGTTTTTCCTTAAATATAGTGTATTATGTTACACACTTGCACTTTCTAATCTTTTCTAAAGCATGTGTTTGTCATGTGGCTCCAAAAGTAGTAACACTTATGTGGGAAACCTAAAACACTGGCGCTTTTGTGTTTCCAGCCAAAATCCCATGGCATGTTAAATCAACTGTCTTAAACCTGGAGTTGCCCAATTGACTTTTGAACTCTAAATGGTGTTTTGGTTTGGTTTAACTCTTCAACCCACTCTTACATTGTCTCAACCAATTGAACTGCTCTAGTTGAACCATTGTCTCTCCTACTCTTACCAATACTTACCAGTACATTTTATGGTTATCATGATTTATTTAAGAACTTTGTTGAAATATGAAAAGTACATATTTCTTGCTGGCAGCAGCACCTTATTGACCATCTAATTTTAATAATAACATAGCACCAACATGTCTAAGTGACTATTTTAGGATTATTGGCTGGTATTGTAGCTTCCTATTGGATAACCAGCATTTTCAAATGTTACCTATATATTTATTCGTAGACTTTGAACTTGTACAGTTTCACATGCCAAATTGAAGTGCAGGAACAGTAACTAGTCTTTGGCTATCTTTTACTAGTCTCTTAAGGCTGCTGTCATTAACTCTGGCATTGTCACTTTACTACACCTTTTTAAGGTCAATAAATAGTTTAATCAATGTATTTTTATTTTGTGGTGGATTACTAAATATTCTTGTTTCGTACATCTCTGGATTTTTTTTTCTCTTTCTCCCTTTTAATTTTGTTTTTTCCCCAACATAGACTAGCATAATGAGGGACTATCACTTTTTGTTTGCCTGACATGTTTTTTTATGGCAGGACGCACCAGTACTAGGGAAGCCAACAATTCTTGCAGCTGACAACACAGGGTAAATCTCTTGTACCTGAATGCTCATAGTTCTTTTCAAAATTTTGACATTATCAGTCTAGTGTATGATCGTAAAGAAAAAAGAAAGAAAAAAGAATCGATTATGCAAATTTGATAGTATCTTCCTTGATAATTGTGGCTGTATCTTGCGTTCTTGCCCTTTTGCCTGTATGTCTCTTCAACCCCCTTTATTGTGCACTGTTTAATAATTTATCATCACTACATAAAGGTGCAGGCTAAGTTTGGGATTCAGATTCCAGACCAACTTGATTTAACTCAACAAAATAATATTCATATATCTAAACCAATACCCTAGGTAAAACATAATAGATTTTTCATTCATATTTATATTCCACCTTCCTATACACATATGGAGCTCAACATGTAGATGCTAGTTATTTTGATGAGTAACTAATGTCTTAACTTCAATAGTACATTTTTGCATGCTTCACTTGTATCATTTTTAAAGTCCGGTCTGATGGTATTGGTTTTGCAAATATCACATCTGGGTTTTTGTCCCAAATGTGGAGTGATCCACACTGTCCTTTTTAGAGACAGCACTGGTTTTCTGGTGGAAGGTTTCATCACATGTTATTAAGTTATTTGATTTGGATGTATCATGTATGACTTTTGAGCCAGCAGATAGTGATCCTATGTTTCATTTTTTTTTTCCTGTCAGTGAAAGGGTGCAATGGGCTCAATGTGAGGACTGTTATAAGTGGCGCAAATTACCTGTGAATGCTCTCCTTCCTCCAAGATGGACCTGTTCTGATAACTCTTGGGACCCAGAAAGGTACAATCAACAGCCTTCCATCTGGATTATTACAGCATGATTTTTTTCAAACTTACAGGTTTTCTCTGCTTTATCATGGAAAACAGTAGTAACAAAAAAACATGATTATGCGTGACTTGACATAGGAAATAACATAGATAGGACGGAGTCGAGACTCGAGAAGGAGAATACAAGTAGAATTTACCGAGGTTCTCTAAATGATTCATGTAGCTGACCCCAACATTGTGAAATGACTTGGTTGTTGCTGCTGCTGTACATGTTCTCTTTGCTTCTAGATCTGTTTGAAGCCTGCTATCCCCACTAGTTTAGTGAGAATGAATTGTTGAATAAGTAGGAAGGGTCAACTTGCTAATTTATGTTTAATATTGTTGGGTTCCTTGATTATCTATATAAACTGTGGACTCAAGATCAATGTCAGTTTTACTGGAGAAGGTTCCTCTTGGGAAGTATTCAATTTGAGCTACTTGATATCTTTCTTGATACTCCCTCCATCCCGAAGTGAATCTAAAATATATGTCCTAAAACGAGTGTCCACTTTCTTTTATGCTGTGCTAGTTATGAATGAATTACCAACAACTTCCCTAAGATAAGTTAGTTAAAACCCCTTAAACCTGTTAAAACATTAGCACATAGGGGTATAAGGGGGAAAAGTTCAATTCAATCATAGCCAAGTTATCCTTAATTTTTACTTTAAGAAAAGCAAAGAAAAGAAAAGAAAAGTGGACAGTCATTTTGGGACGGAGTAGAACTCAGCTGGTAGTGTACTGCTACTTACCTACGGCATATACTCTTCCGTCCTGCTTTATACATCAATAAACATTGTACTGTTCCTGGAATTCGGCATTCTTTTGATAAAATGTTCATATGCTCTTTGCCACCAGATGTTTGTGTTCAGCAGCTCAAGAATTAACCACAGAACAGCTTGAAGATCTGTTACCTACGTGTAATTCAGGTATGAATAACTTGAACATTCTTGGGTTGTTTATTTTCTCATATCCAAAGATCATCCAACCATGCATGGATTATAGGAGTTAGCGAGGGTTTATAAGCTTCTATTGTTATTGCTATACAGGTCCTTCAATTAGGCCAATGAAGTATTTGCTTTAGACCCCCATATTCATCAAAGCCCCCAATATCATTTTTCCTATAAAGTTGCCTTGATTAGAAAAAAAAGTCTAAAATTTGAAGTTTGGTTATATTTCCATTAATTCTTTTAGTCCAAATTCAGCTTCTTTTTTATATTTTTATATTTTTATATATTTTTATATTTATTTATTCAGAAAGAATCTTTAAGCCTAGATTCAAAATTAAGCTCGCTTGGGTAGTTCAACACTACCTTTTGTTTTGTTTTAATTTCTGAATTTTCATGACACACATATTCCAAAATTAGATATCATTATTATAAAATTATATGAAAATAGAACTACCTTGAAATTACTTTTCAATTTTGAAAAAATGTTTTGCATCATCTAAGGAAGTTAGAATAATAGGTTTCAAATAAAAAATTGAAGTGTTTTTTTTTGTGTCTGTGTGTTTGTTGCTTTGAAATGTACTAATTTAACTTGAATGGTTGTATTTGTGTGGGTTGTTGCATGGTGGTTTATGGTTTTTCAGTGTTAGATTGTGTTAGATATTTTCCTGTTGTACCCTGTTTGGTGGCTGAGAATATGAAGGAAAGGGAGGGAAAATTCTGTGTTTTCTGTTGTTTTTGTACTTGAAAGAACAAGAATTTCAACCCCACCATGCCAAGAAAATTAACTATATTGTAAGGGATTGTGCTATTGTTACTGTTGATTTTTTGTACATGTAAAACAAAATTTTGTAGCTATTGTTACGGGTCTGGATATTGTGAGGTCTATGAGACATGCCTTAATGCTGATTTATCAGCTGAAGAAGAAATTTTTAACAAAAGTTTGTAATTATTGTCACGAATATGAGTATTTTGAGTTATATTAGACATGTCTTGTTGTTTAATTTTTGCAATTATTGTTATGAGTCTGTATTATGAGCTTTATTTTAATCAACTTAAAACAGATTAACATGATAGTTTTCACTAAGTTTTGTAATTTTTGTGAGGAGTCTGAGTATTGAGTTCTTGAATTTCTTCTTGTTATCCTGAGCCTCCATGTAATTCAATAATTGATCTAGGGGAATCTAAACTCTGTGGGTTGGATACTAGGTAGGTTTGGTGCTTTCCTTGCTTTGGGCGTGTGGGGTTGATGCATAAATCACTTTCTTGTCCATTGTTGATTGCCATACTAGTAAAAGAAAGGCTACATGTTTTACCTTTCCTTTTCTGATTTCTGTTTGGAGTGAACTAAAGCAACCCGTTTTGGACAAAAAAGATTGTCTGTTTGCTGTTAATATGCAAGCTTTCCAGCAGTGAAGATCATCAAAGAATTGAAAAAAAAGAAAAGATATATCGTAAAGCAAATGATTTCCCTTTCTTGATGAACGGGTTTTTCATTTTTTTTTTTTTCCTGACTATTCCGAAAGCTTTAGTGCATCTGTATCCTTGTACATGTGTGAACCTTTCAAAAGTGACTCCTTGTTGTTTTTGCTTTAGTTCTTTGATATGTTTTCAAAATTTCTTGGACATCCGACAACTTTGACTTCTTTTTTAGCTTATCCAGCTGATCTGATTCTATCTTTATCCTCAATTTTGTTATTTTTGAGGTAGTACTACCTTTCCAGCTTGTTGTATTGCACATTCAATAAAATCATAAGATGTGGTCAATTTCAATTCGATCTAGATGATGGTGTTTTTTGCTCTATCTTCATTCATCAATTCTTCAATGGGATAAAAAACAGGAGGAATGTTTAAGAGAGCCATAAAATAAATTTCATCAGCACTTGCAGTATATGCCGGATTGTTGTAAAAAACAGTTTGAGAATTACTTATTTGTATGCTCATAGTATTTAGTTTTCGCTTTTATCTGGTATTTATGTTTTGTTCTTGCTAATATATTTTTTTTCAGCAGACTTGCTCGATATGTTTGACTAAAATGAAGCAAGGAGGTGGGCAAGCAATATTCACTGCTGAATGCTCGCATTCCTTCCATTTCCATTGCATTGCTTCAAATGTTAAACATGGCAACCAAATCTGCCCAGTTTGCCGGGCAAAATGGAAGGAAATTCCATTGCAGGGTTCTAGTCTGGATCCTCCACAAGACAGAGTTCCAATCAGCCCTGGCGTTTGGCCTCAAAACGATGCTTTAGTGAGTATGGTACGCCGACTTCCTCCACCTCGGCGAGACCTAAACAGAAGGCATGTTGTGCCTCTACCAGAACCCGGCATATTTGATGACGATGAATCTATAGATCTCCAACCTGTGTCTGCTGAGCCAAGATCTTCCAACAACAATGGAGCAATAGAAATTAAAACATTCCCTGAGGTTTCAGCTGCTCCAAGGTCGAGTTGTTATGACAATTTTACCATTTTGGTAAATCTGAAAGCTGCTGGTGCTGCCACGGGACTAAACCCAAGCAGAAACCAGGCTAGCTTTCCACAGTGCTTGAAAAATCCTCGAGCTCCAGTTGACCTTGTGACAGTTCTTGACATCAGTGGTAGCATGGCAGGCACGAAACTGGCTTTGCTCAAGCGAGCAATGGGATTTGTGATACAAAACCTCGGGTCGAATGACAGGCTTTCGGTTATAGCATTCTCTTCAACAGCTCGCCGCCTGTTTCCTCTTCGCAGGATGACTGACACGGGACGGCAGCAGGTACTTCAAGCTGTGAACTCATTGGTTGCAAATGGTGGAACCAACATTGCTGAAGGCTTGAGGAAGGGTGTGAAGGTAATGGAGGATCGGAAGGAAAAAAATTCAGTTGCAAGTATTATACTTCTGTCTGATGGGCAAGACACATACACTACTATCAGTGTTGGTTCTGGAGGCAACAATAACCAGTCACAACCAAACTACCGGCTACTCCTTCCTTCGTCTATCCATAAAAATGAAACCTCGGGTTTTCAGATTCCAGTGCACACATTTGGATTTGGTGCTGATCACGATGCTTCATCGATGCATTCCATTTCAGAGATATCTGGTGGGACATTTTCGTTTATTGAGACCGAAGCAGTAATTCAAGATGCATTTGCTCAGTGCATTGGAGGGCTTCTGAGTGTGGTAGTGCAGGAGCTGCAAGTGGGAATTGAGTGTGTTCATGCAAGTCTCCGCCTTGGATCAGTAAAGGCGGGAAGCTATCATAGCCGTGTGATGGCTTGTGGAAGGATTGGAACTATTGATGTTGGTGACTTGTATGCTGATGAAGAGAGGGATTTTCTTGTCTCTGTGAATGTCCCGAAAGAGTCTTCAGGCAACAAGACATTGTTACTAAAAGTGAGGTGTGTTTACCGGGATACTATAACTAAAGAGATGGTAACATTGGAAAGTAAAGAAGTAGGGATTGAGAGACCCGAAACAGTTGAACAAGAGGTAGTGTCAGTTGAAGTGGATAGGCAACGGAACAGGCTGCGAGCAGCTGAGGCAATGGCACAGGCGCGAAGCTCAGCTGAGCAGGGAGACCTAGCAGGTGCAGTGGTTACGCTTGAGAGCTGTCGGAGGATGTTATCAGAGACAGTTTCAGGTAAGCGTCGGGATAGGCTATGTGTTGCATTGGATGCCGAACTCAAGGAAATGCAAGAGAGGATGGCAAGCAGGCACGTGTACGAGGCATCAGGGAGAGCATACATCCTTTCAGGGCTGAGCTCTCATTCATGGCAACGAGCAACAGCAAGAGGCGACTCTACGGATGGTTCAAGCCTTGTGCAAGCCTATCAAACCCCGTCAATGGTAGAGATGCTGAGTAGATCCCAGGCTATGTTGCTGGGTAGTCCTTCGACGCAAAGGCTTATCCAACCACTGTTGTCGTTTGGACAACCAAGACCAAGGTAACTGGCTTGTTCTAGTGCCTTCACTTTTGTTATTTTGACTTCATTTTGGGAGGGGGATAACGTGCGAGATAAGAAACCGACTTCTCTGGGTGACTGCCACGACCGTGTGGCCTAGGGAAGGTGGTTTATGAATGAGATGATATATATATGTAAATTAATAAAATGTGGGGGAAAGGGTAAAAGGATATATATGTGGGGGAGGAAAATGGAAATGGAAGATTAGTTAGGGTGGGTTTACAATGTTTTTTGTTTTGTATTTGTGTTGTTGCTGTTTTTTGGGGGTGGTGTACTTGTACATAAGGAGAAATGGGTTTTTCTTCTCTAAGAGAACTGGATATAAGTTTGTAATTGTGGGGAATGGTTGTGAGGTGAGCTTTTTCACCTAATATGTATAATTCACCTGCTCTCAAATTCTTTTCATCAGTTTCTGTATCAAGTGAAGAGCTTGTCTCTTTGTGTTGTGGTGAACTTCATTTTTCATGTCTGCTTCACAAATTGAGATACATTACAAACCATTCTGATTTTTAACAGCTTATCAATTGGTTTTCATTGTTCAAAATTCAAATATTGGATGAGCCAGCAAGTGGTACTTTGGTCAACCTGGCTTAGATTAGATGCTCTTTCTGGGTCTGATCAGCTTTCTGACAATTAAGTTCAAACCTTGTCCAACTGTTCACAAGACTTGAGGTCAACTCTTGCACACCACATATATACATACACTTTATGCTTTGATTCTACCAACTTCCTATGGAAATGAAAAAAATGGAGATATGGTAGTATAAACTACACTGATTTATCATAAAACATCCATGAACCTGTGGAATTGGTATGGGAGATTATTTTTCAAAGTAGATACAACCTAAAATGTACAAGGAGCTAAAGAATGGTAGATATGGATAGTGATGATGGTACCTAATACAAGGAAAGGATGTTGTACCAAATCACAACTCTATCTTTCTTTTGGTCAACAAATATAGCTTCACTACATTGACATCCCATACCTTTTTCTTGCATTGTCCTGCTTGCTTCTCTCAATTATACCCTTCAATCCCTCCCTCCTCCCCTAATGGATTCACCTTCACCTCCATCTCCATCTCCAATCCCTGATGCAGCACCACCACCGGCACCGCCACAGCCAGGCCCGCCAAGCGGAGTGCCAATTACACCTTTCCGGTCATGGTGAGATACTTCAACTCCTGTTTCCAAGTTCTTCTCTTTTTCCTTGGATCTTGCCTTTCTGATTTTCTTTTCTTCCCATATTGTGTTTGTGTGCTGCTTGAACCCAGCTTGTGGTTTCTCTGTGGCTGTGGTCTATTTACAAGCTGCTGTCCACCTCTGTTTCCTCCGGGACTGCGACCTCCTGTGTGACATCTAATCAACACACAACATACAGATGTATTCAACTTCTCTTATTGTTTTCTCATTTTCTCAATCAATTGTTGTGCATAAAGATGTATAAAAAAAAACTCGGATGATTCGGGTGAAAGTTATCCCCTCAAACTAATAACAATTAAGTTATGCAAAGAGGCATTCACTAATCTGCATTCACATTTACAGTCTACCAGAATTCAATTTATCATAAATTCAGAAGAAACATGAGCACGATAAAAGCAAGGTCTAACAAACAAAAAGTCGATTCTGGGAAAGATGATGGGATATTTAAGAATCCAACCACTCGGTATCATCCAGTAGTTCAGCAGCGAATATTAGCACTGTTCTGAATATTAGCATTGTTCACAAGCTAGAAATTCAGAAGAAAAAAACCATTAATCATGTTATAACTCCCCCAGGCATTTTAAGCCTTTTCTTGTTCAATGAAATCAGAAAGCATGCCAAAACACACAAAAAAAAGGCATTGACTTCAAAGGGTGTGTAATAAAGCACTAATCAGTTGGGCAAAGCGCGTTTCCAATAGACAAAGCATGTGTATTAAAGCACTGCAATCACCAAAAACTTGCAGATCTTCAAAGGATTCACACCAAAATATCAGATATAACAAACACTACTAAATACCAATGAGAGAACAGTCGAACATAATCATCATAGTGAGAGTCAGTTCAAAACTTTATCCATTTCTTGGCAAAAGTACTGGGGATCAAATATTCTACTTGACATTTTTTCACTTCTTTTCGTTTTGTCCTGGATACAATTATCTGGTAATCCTTCAGATAAAAGGAAATAACCAATCTTGACAAATGAACTAAAGCCAGAAAGGGGCATGGATGATGAGGCAAAAGACTATCATACTTCCCTCAAACTAGACCAAATAAAATAAAAGCCCTATATACTCCAGCAAATGCTAATGTGTAACATTGACAGAGAGACCATACATGGTGCCCAACTAGTCAGACTTGCCTTCACTTGGCCTAGGAATTTTCTTGTACTCATAACTGTTTATGTCCACCTTTGCTTGTAAAGCCTACAAACAGAGATTAATAGGGCCTGTAAGCTAAATATGTAATCAAGATATACAAATGTTGAGATATATCAGCAAGCACTCTATACCTTTAGCTCCTCCTCCAATGAAATCTTTTTTGGTTTATATGCACCCACAGGTCCTGTTCTTGAAAGTGCGCTTTCTGCTTCAATTATCTCCCATTGCTGATCATCTTTCACCTTTAAAATGTCCTTGCTGAATTACAAAGTTCCACCACAATTAGAATGAGAAGAAGAGAGAAGAAAATGGTGTTGACAATAACGACAAGCTAGCTCGTACACTGCAATCTATTACTAAATAATAGTCATTTCACTCTCTAGATGTCAATATTTTTTTTTTTTATATAGTAGATGACTTCAGTAGAGCCACTTGGGCATATCTCATGAAACATAAATCAGAAACATGTACTTATTTGTTACAATTGCTTAACTGGATATAGAAACAATTTGATACACAAAATAAAACCTTGAGGACTGACAATGGTTTGGAGATTGATCACATCGAATTACTGGATCACTATTTTATGCATGGAATAGAACAACAAACCAGTTGCAGGAGAACACTACAACAAATTGGAGAAGTGGAGCGAAAACACAAGGACATGTCTTGGATGTTGCACGTGCCTTGCGATTTCAGGTGCAACTCCCAATCACCACCAAAGAGATTGTTTGGTTATATCGCCTCCTACATGACTTGTGTGCGGGAGCCCCATCCTGATTCAGTTCCTATGTTCTATGACAACAAAGCATCCCTCACATAGCATCCAATCCTATTTTTCACAAGCATACCAAACATACAGGAGATCGATTGTCACTATATTCGAGAACAATTACAGAAACATGTCCTCATTCCACCAACAAATATCCAGTAGACATCAACTGCCCAACATATTCACTAAAGCCCTTGGGCGAGATTATTTTCATCAATTGCCTGTCAAGTTGGGCATCTCCACTCTCCCAACACCAGCTCGAGGGGGAGTATTGTGAATACCACAATCACAACACATTCCATGTTTAATACTTCCAATCCCTGTATAGTTTTCTAGCTACAAAATCTGTTGTCATTAACGTAGTTGATTTCGTTTCTGTATTATATATAAGTTTGGTAGCCATGCTCAATGATATCAAGAGTTTTCTCCTGAATTTTCACATTGCACAAGGTCTAACAAAGATCATTGTGCATACCTCCTTCTTCTTGCTTTCACAGAGTGACGTTTTGCATTCAACCCTGTTACCTCAAGTATGAGACTCAATCTTAACCATTTTGTCATGGCTCACTCTCTAATAAGAGTGCCCATTAAAATTGAAAAAAAGAAGTACCAATAAAACATGATCGATCCGCATTCATGAACAACTATTTGCATCATATTGCACATATAAAAATGAGATCACAGGAAATGAAAATTCATGAAACTGGAATTGATAGTAAGAAAACACAAACCTGCCTTGCAAGAGATGGCCAAGGCCAAGAGCTCCAAACACTGTGAGTGAAATCATTGGAATCCCATATCTCACAAATGGATACTTCCTACCCCATCTCTTGAACGATGAATTCGCAGCCAGATTCTTAATCTTCTTAGTCTGATCCATTGGCGTCTCACCACCTGTCGTCAACCTGCACAGAGATTTCAAATTCCACATAAAAATCCCCGGAATACGATGTTGCAAGCTCAGGTTGAGCTGAAACTCGTAAGAACTGAGTGATTTAGGGCTAAATGCAAAGAGAGAGAGAGAAAAAAAATCGAGTGAATTACAGAAGAGAGAGATGTTGCGAAAAAAAAAAAAAAACAGAAATTTATACCGATTAAAGTGTAAGAAATCACCAATATGGAAATGGTGCAAGTGGCGGCGCGTGAGTCGGCGGCGGCGGCGGCAAGGCAATCGGCGACTAGGGGCGCTGGCGGTGGAGCTCCGTGTTTTTTTTTTTTTTTTCAGTAAATAGAGAAGAAAGAAAAGAAGGTAAGGGCTCGGAGTCGTTAAGGCCAGGGGCGTGAACGTAATTTTGTTCTAAACCAATGGGCAGATATGACCTTTCAGTGAAAATCAGAAAAGGCCAATATTGAGAATTCAAAAATCGGTCTGACCAAAGCAGGTTGGGTCTTATGTTCGAGTCTCTCTACTGACGGTATGAGATGAGTTATTTGAAAATCGGTCTGACCGGGCGGAGCTGATTACAACATTTGAAAATTGGCCTAAAAATGGTATGAATATATCGTCACATTACTTAGTTCGAAGCTAGAACTGTGGATCAACACGTGTAAAATGTGTAACAACACGTGAACTTTAATCGAGGAGAACCCAATTTTGTAGTAAAGGTGTATCAGTTTAATTTTATGCCTTTTAGTCAATTGTCTAAAAAATGTGATTGACTTTGGGGTCGTTCGATAAAACAAAAGAATCGAAAACAAAACTAGTGAACGAAGACGTCGAGAGTCTCATATTGAAACCGGCGGGAACGGCCCTGTTTGAAGCCCGAGAAAGTGAAAGAACAACTTAGATTGAAGGCTAAAATCTGAGACCGAGACCGAGACCATATATATATAAAAACGGTTTTATTTCAAATGTCTAGCTATACTTACAGAGCTGTCTAATCTGCAAACAAACCACAAAACTAGCTAGCTTTTCAGAGATGCAAACATAAATAGTAGGAACTTGCAAAAACTCCAAGATCTTATCCTTTAAGCTCATCATTCTTGTTATCCACTTCTTTCATGACTGGTGTTGTTGATCTTGATGATGATCTTTTCAAGTCGCAAGGTTTTGGCGCTTTCGGTTCACTAGATTTTGATTTCACTCCAAAACCAAGCTTTCTCAAGATGTTCCAATTACTCCCCTTAGTCTTTGCCAGCTTATCAAGTTCTTGCTTCATGGTCAAGCATTCTTTCTCGAGGTCATAAACCCGTTCCTTCATGTCATCAACTGCTATGAGGTTGTCGGGATCATTGTTTCTGGTTAGTGCTAGATTTCCAGATAGATTCTGTGAGTTATCGAGGTTGTCGGAGACAAAGAACCAACCAGCAACAGAGGTTCGAAGCCTAAGCTGCTCAAAGAATAGGATTTGGACTATAACTCGAAGAGGTAGCCTCTCGTTCTGGGCTGCATGAGTGCTGGCTTCTAACGAGAGCTTCTGGCAGTTCATTAGCCTGCAGATTTCTTCCTTTTCGGTGTCTGTCAGCCAGGGATGCGCCTGAAAGTGAGGGAAACATGTTAGCACTTTTCAGCGACCGAGAAAGCAATTTTGTTGTGCAATATCTTTGAGGTTTAGCGCCTAAGAACAAATTTCACATCTACTCCTTATCCCGAAAAAACAATGTATAAACTATGTTCGTAGATGAACAGACAGTAAAGAAAAATGGCGGCTCAGAGCATGACTCTCCGTGGCATTGTAAGGTAACATTAACCCTACTTTTGAAGACAAGCCTTGATGCAACAGTAAGGTTGTTGCCTTGTACTTGCCAACAAGAATTGTTTTGGTGCAGCTAATGCACCACCTCCACAAACATAGGAAAACGAAGGAAAATAAAATGACAGATAAAAGATAAAACAGCAACATTACTGTTGCGTCTAGGCTCACCCTTAATGTTGAGGGAAAAACGATAGAACTAAAAATGATTTGAGTAGAGTGAGTGAATGTATACGAAGTATATCAGATGATTTCATACCATAATATACTTTGTTATAGATTTAATCAACAATGTAGATCCACAGCGTTATAGCAAGGTACCAAAATCAATATTTACCTTGAGGTATATATCAATTGCGCGATATATCCCATCATCCAAAGGCCTGGCGTAATCAGGGATGACAGCAGCAAGAGTCTGAAATTTGCTCGGCTTCAAGTTGACATCAGGAGCTACCTCAGCGAGATACCCATCCACCAGATTAGCCACCATTGTCATCTGGGTCAGTGAATCTGCAGAATCTCCCACCAACTGCCCTTCATCAGCCATAGAACTCGTCGAAGATTCAGCTACATCATGACTCAGCAGCATGAAGTGATCAAGCATCCGCTGAACGCAGTCAATATCATACAGGGTTTCCATGGAGTACCCCATATTTGGTATGAGAAGATCTTCAAGAACTGCTTGATCCAGCTGAGCCCCAATTCGCTTCTCCAAAGTGTCTCGACATGAAGAGCTAGCATGCAAGTTCATGGATGTTCTGAGAAGCCGAAGAAGAAAATTGGTTGGCATCACGCCCTTTTGGTTTGGTAGTAGCTCCACAATCTCTTCGAGGAGAGTCATTTGATCAGCATCAGGTGGGCCAGAAGCTGTTGATCCTGTGATGGATCGGTTTCCATTCTGGAAGCTAGCCTCTCTACCCATTAGGGGAAGATGTCTCTTTGAGTAGTACATAATTGGCCCGGCAACCCTCTCAGGCTTCTTTATTGATCCAACAGCCAAAATTAGTCTTTTAAACAATGGGAAACTAAGGTAAGAAACATCTTCATACCACCAATCATCACCCATAGGTTGTGGTTCGGCTGCTGGGCGTATTCCATTCCACAAGACAGTACCATTAGAGCTCTTTGATTCGCTGTTTCCTGACAAAGGCCAGCTAAACAAGCTCGGATCAGCACATGATTTCATGGCCAAGGAATTAATGCATCTTGAAACAATATGAAGCTCTTCTGCATGTGGCAGAACCTCCTCGCAGGTTTCAAGAGCCCGAATTGAGTCCCTCCAGTTGCCAAAAACTTCATTAAGAAATTTTTCTGCTTGCACGATGAGATTTCCCTCTCCAAAGTCTTCATTCATGCGAAGATACTCTGCCGCGCATCTAAGACTGACTATATTTACTGCAGTGAGTTCTATTTTAATTCCATAACAGAACTTGGCCACGAGCAAAAATGTTTTAGCGCCTCCAGGTACACCATGAAGTTGCAGTACACTCCTTTTCTCTTCCTTTGCAGAATATTCTCCGATAAGTTTTTCTAATACTCCACTTCTGGACAGCAACGGAAACTGTGGAACAAGCAAACGAAAGAATGGGGGAAATGAAGCTCGATAAACAGTTAAAACTATGGAAATAAACTCAACATGCAGACAAATCAATGTAGCTAACGTAATAACAATATTGTCCACAAAATATAAACTAATATAAGAATATTTAGATTTCTTTGAGGTGCTTTGGCCAAACTCAATCTAATCCTTAATACAGATATGGCGTGTAAAGCATACACGTGCTAGATTGTCAGAAATTGTGTAAAATAACAGATACAAGCCTTGGACAAGTAAAACATGCCTTGTGGAGATAATAGGAAAATTCTCCGACTTCAATAATGACATCACTCGGGAGCCCCGTTGAACAAAGCCTGCAAGATAGCATGTGTTTGCATTATAATAACCACAACATTCAACAAACCTCGCTCATAATGAACTATAAAGGATGACTTAAGTTCTCAATGGATAACGAAACAATCGGGCAGACACAATACTTGACAATTAGCCACCAAGACTACTTCAGAGCTCAATATCAGAATAGGTATTTGTAAGCGACCAGCAGGTAAGTAAATGTTAATACAACAATCACAATGCACCTGAATGCTTTTATTTATCACGTGTTGTTTGATAGTGTAACAACTCGTATATATATTTAGTTTTCTCTGATAACTGCTTAAAGTTCATTTTCTGCTATTTCTTTGCCTATTAGTAATGGTACAGGAACAAATACAATATACCCATTCAGTTTGTTTCAATCATCCAATACTCTTACGTTTTAATTTGGCCTTAGTGACTCCAGTGAAACCAATGAAAATGAAGGCAGTGACTACAAGTATATAGATTATTATACTGAGGATATAAACAACAAACTCTTTAGCTCATGAAGTGACCGTATATCTAACCCTATGGTCTTAACTAGTTAAAACATAAACCTTAACAATATGTTGTATGTACAAACATTTTACCCTTTTTCTACTTAAGACCCTTCATTTCATTAAGACGGCTCTATTCCCACCAATGAACAATTGACGACTTCTTTTGTATATATATCAGCTCCATCGACAGGTCTAAACTCTAAACCCATCTCCAAACGCTTCCCGGCTAATACCTATTGGTGCAACTTTGGATCTTCATGAAAGGGAATGACACGTCTGATCAATAAAGAAGGATTCAAGAATGCAATCGCTCCAATCAACCTTTCTTTATGCAATCGTCATCTAATTCACAATTCAAACACAGTAAACTCTGAAATGCATTAACCCATGACACTACTAAAACTTCAACCAATCACTCAACGCATTGACATTTACCAATCCAATTTAGTGATAAATCAAACAAATTACCACATTCATAAACTCAAACACATTCCTTATCTCGGAAAACAAACACAATCATCATACTATTTTAAGCCAATTCCAATTCAATTCAGAACTAAAACATAAAAAGCTTACTATTGAAAATAAAAACGGTTCAGTGCACAAACCTTCTGATCTCATGAATCACATACCCACCATTCCAAATCAAAATACAAACAAATTCCACTTTCCAGACAAACAAAAAACTGAAGAACTGAGCAAATTAATCAAAAGGGTACTGAAGAAAAGTGATTTTAGAGACAATGAGACGAACCAGGAATGGCCATCGAGGTAAAAAACGTCAGATTTGGATCCAAGCTTCATGCACGCCATGAATGACTAAACCCACTAGTGATCTCAGTTACCATGGAAAATGAGTTTTAACTTTAAAGAGTAACAGAAGCAAAAAAAGGTGGAAATGATGATAAAGAAGAAACAAGCCTGTAAAATGGGTTCGGCTCTGTTTGGTTCTCTCACTGTGCCTGTAAAAAAAAAAAATCTTTATTTTTCTTCAGCTTTTTGGGTGTGGAGAGAGAACGTGGAAGATGGTACCGAGTCTTACGATGAAAATTGAGGAGAAAAATCGGTTTCTGCTGTTACGATGTGAAAAAAATTGCATTTTTTTATTGGGTGAGTTAATTTTACGTTTGATATACTATAGTATAATTAATGCAATTTAACTATTGGTTTAATGTTATTGTTAAGGTTGTGGATTTCGATAATCACAAAGGATCCTTTGTATTCTCCATATGGAAATGGGGATTGAGAATTTTGCAGGCCTTGCTGGAAATGGGGTCACTCTGTTCTCCACTGCCAAAACTTATGTCCATTTTTTACTAAGAAAATTAAGTATAAAATGAAGAATGTTTACCTAAACTTTTTTATTTTTAAAATTAGTCTCTCGTGTATAATGTCGTCCAATCAATCCCACGGTACATTTATTTGTAATTTTCATTTTTTCCTAAAATATACTTCGTATATCTTATTTGACAATTTTAGTGTGTCTAACGGATTCAAAAATGACGTCGTGTTTGTTTCATATTCACTTAGCCGAAGAAGTGACGCATTTCAACGACATATTGTATCTTTGTATTCATCCTCTTATTCGGCAACATAGTTTTATAATTCACTTAGGTGATGGCATGAGGACTTTTACCATGTGTTATAATGTTGGTTGTGTTTATCATGTTGAAGACAAAACCTTGAAAACCGCGTTGAAGACTAAGGTCGTGACAATGAAATGTAGGGGACCATATTCAAGGAGAAGGTCGCAATAATAGAATGTAGGCCAAGATTTGTCATTTCTGCTCCCCGTGCATCGTTTGACTACTACGCCTGTCACCCGAATCTTCGTTGCACAGAAAAACTTAACTCTAATCTTGTATTTTGAGACTCGTCGAGGAGAACTCAACTCCGGAGACCTCGACCCCAGAGAGCCCGTCTACGAGGAGCCTGATTATGTAGAACTCAACTACGAACTTCTCTATCATCTCGTCAACACTTATTTTTCAGAAGACTCTGTAAGTTCTCCAAATATAATAGGCCAAATTGGACCGCCCAAGTCCCAAAACCCAAATAGATCAGGCCCATATCTGTTAGGGAAAAAACGCATGCATTTGACCCGACCCGAATCACATAAACAACGAACACCACTACAACAGTTGTGACTTTCGAGTCTTCCACGGTCGAGAGTCAACACTCGGAGACTCTCTCTGAAGCAGCAGCAGCGAGCGAAGAGACGACCCAGGCACAGCCATGGAAGCTCTGCTCAGGCCCAGACCTGCTCTGACCTTCTCAATCTTAGCTCTTCTCGTGTTTCTTGCCAGATCCTCCCATGAAGACCTCCAGATTGTCAACGCCGAGCGCAGAGTATGCATTACCTTCTCCGTTTCGCGTTGCTCATTTCGCCATTTTCCGTGTCTTCTCAGCCTTTGGTTGCTAGGTAAGTTGTAGGAAAATAAAATTTGAGGTCCGAGTTCATGATTTTAGGTGTTACGCGATGAATTTACGAGACTGTATTGGTTGGTCTGGACGGCTGCTTTGAGCTTCGCATTGCTGATTTCCTTGATCGGAATTTGAGTATTCTTTTTTTAGTTTTAGGTGTGATCGGTACGTTTGTTTGCTGGGAAAGTAGTAGGAATAGAAAATTTTGAGGTTCGAACTATGATTTTAGGCGATGAATCTACGTGATTGTGTTGGATCGTCTAGATGACTGATTTACATTGTTTGATTGTAGATGCTTGTTCTGAAAAAGAAGAAAATTAGGATTTGCTTCGTTGTTCTGTGAAAATTAGCATGCTCTTAATGCTGTCTACCAGCTAGATCTCCAACTTTACATTCAATTTTGGAAAATGAGTTTTGTTGCATCATTCTTCTTGTTGTTAGTCTAGAATTTAGGTAGCCAACTTGACATATGGATTGGTAACTCACATTACCATCTCTTAGTTTCTGGTACAAAGTTAACACATGATCTGTACTGCTCTGCTGAATTAACTAAAATTTTGATGAAACCAACTTCCCTGAAATTTATTATAGTTCCTACTACTAACTCAGTAGTAATATCTCCGCCTCGCGCCTCAGTGGGCTTTTTAAAACACTGATCCAAATCTAGCCTTGACTAGACTCTGTGATTTGCTAAATCAGGTTTGAATGAGGATTTGATAGTCAGTGAAGCAAGTATATATTATTTTAACTTTTACTTGAGAATTTGCATATGTTTAGGCTCTATTTCTAAATGATGGATCACTTTCAGGTTGAAAACATTGGTAATTCACCTGCTTCAGAGGCCCTTCTTGCATTCCCACCTACACAAGTTGATCGCCTAGCAGTGGTCAAAGCAGCAGTAGCTGTAGGAAAGCGAAAGAAAAAAAATCATCTGCCACATGATGTAAACCCAACTGAGTTGCCTGCTTCTCCAAACGGAACTAAATACTTCTCAGTATCGTTTCTCAATCCATTAAATGCTGGGGAAAGTGTGACAATAGAGGTGTATTACATTTTGACACGTTCCCTGGAACCCTTCCCAGCTGAGATAAGTCAATTGGAATCTCAGTTGGTTTATTTCCCTGATAGTGCAATAATATTGTCACCATATCATATTAAGCAACAAGCAAGTTATTTTAAGACACCAAGTAGTAGGGTTGAATCATTCACAAGTGTGGAACCCACCAACCGTGCTTCTACAGAACTTAAGTATGGGCCATATGAAAATCGCTCTCCATTTTCTTTTGCTCCCATACTTATTCATTTTGAGAATAACAATCCATTTGCTGTTGTTGAGGAGCTTGTTCGTGAAGTAGAAGTATCACACTGACACTGGGGCAACCTTCAGATTACTGAACATTACAAGGTTGCACATGTGGGAGCTCGTCACAAAGGCGTTTTTTCCAGGTATAGTTTTACAGGTGGTCTTGTATGATTATTAAAATTTATTTTATTATTGTTAAATGCATGAATTTTACTCAAGAATTACTCGGTACTATCTACACCTAGAAGCTTCCCTCTATGTGCCTCATTCCTTGAAGTTTGATGAGTAACAAGTACCAGAGGTGTAATTTGTTGAAACTTGTGATATTAATATATTTCAATTTTCAAGAATTAATTTCTAAGTTTCTTTGATGTATCCACAACTCTGGTTACTGTTTTTCTGTGACTAATTGAATTTAATGAAGTATTCCAAATTTGAATACCCATGTAAAGCCATTCTATCAATCAGGGAAATGAATGGTTCTTTGAATGTTGTCAGTGTCAGAAAATTTAGGTGTAAACTGAATCTTGAACTGTTGCCATTCCAACTAATTCTGCCTTTATACTTATTCTTCTTCTTTGTTTGCATTTTTATTTTCAGTCAATATAAATGTTTACTGAACCGCCTTTCTTCACAGGGTTGAATATCAATTTAGGTCAAATATTGCTGGTGCGGCTTCATTCAAACATCTTCTAGCAGTACTACCCCTTGGGGTTCACTCTGCATACTACCGTGATGGTATAGGGAATATCTCATCATCACATTTGCGAACAGAGTTTCGTAAGGTATTTACAATGTCTTAAATCTACCCCCTCTCTCCATCTGTATCTTTAGTCTTGAATAGTCATTAAGAAGCCAAAAAAAATTCTATTTCTTCCCACTACAGCCATCTTTTGGTCGAAAGATAATTTTAGGCTGAAGAGTACTACAATATTTTTTATTTCCTCCCTTCTTGTTTATTAAGTGGATGTTTGGAATCAAACTGTGGAAATTTCTTCTCTTCCATTCTTTCCCATATCCTTCTTTTCATCCAGCTTATGAAATACATGACAATGAAGAACATAGCAAACTTAATGTTTTAACTTCATCTGATGGCAGGCGCTACCTCAACTTCACTTTTGGATGTCCTATTGTTGAGACATTGGTGGACAAGTTGATCATCAAGGTAAATATTTATGATTTTTTATTTTATGGATACCACTACTCTTATCATCAAAGCTGGTTTTGGCCCATGATATAGAACAGAAATTTGTTGATACTCGTATTCCAGGTTGTATTGCCTGAGGGATCAAAAGAACCTTTTGCTGTGGTTCCTTTTCCAGTGGAGCAAGGCTCGGAGGTAAATATTGTCACATATATACATTAATGTATCTGGTATAACTTAAGCCAAGTGTCCACTAGTGCAACCGTAAATCACATGCTCTGACCTTATTACATTGTTCATCCATGTATAAAACTAGTGATGATGGAAAGCCATTTCAATGCATGATGTTGTTCAGAGTTCAAATCATATTTAACCGTGTGCCCCCGCCCCCCCTCCAACACCAAAAAACCACCTTTTGTCTTT
>JAYMTH010000300.1:0-23262 GCA_036897465.1 Pelargonium australe
CCGGCGTAGGGTACGTCCCGAGCCAGATTCTCGACTTCTTGTTGGGTTCGCGGATCTCGCAGACCCATTTGTTCCCGTTCCTCCGGCGAACACCTCTGAAAACCGGGTGCCGAGTCTCCTTCACCTTCTTCCTCCCTCCCTTTCTCTTCTGAGAAATCGGGGAGTTCAGATTGGATTGAGAAGCCGAGGAAGATGATGATGATGGTGAGCAAGAAAAGGACGAGTCAATGTGCTGATCGGGATCGAACTCCATTGATGAGTTAGTGAGTGAGTGAGTGAGTGATGAGTAGAGTAAGTGCAGGAAAGGTTGAAGATATAATAAACTACGAGGTTGGTGTATCCGCGAAGTGTACATAGAATCATACACGGGAAAAAAATGTGAAAACATGCGGATCCACAAACGTGCGTGTTCGAAAAGTTTTAGGAAGGTTTCAAAGCATGGAAAGAGACACAAATGTGAACAAAACAACTCAGTGTGAACATCAAGAGAGCAGTGGTCCCACAAGCTAAAATCATCTTCCATATGTCATATCACATCTACTAATAATCGGACGATATCTATGACTAACACTAACCTGCTGATACATAGATCATTAACAAGACGCTAACGAGAAACGTAGTAGAGCTAACAATTCAAATTTCGGGTTGAAACAACCTACCTTGTAATAGGGCTCGTAAGAGGTGCAAGTTTTGAGTTTTATATAGAAAATGTGCATGTTGAGTGTAGGTTATCGATCATACCATTATTTGGGTTTACATGTGATCCACACAAATTTTTTGTATGCATGAGATCATACCCGAATTGTCAGCTCTTATATTGGTTTAGCAACAAAATCAATTAAATAGCTTAACTAAATTTTTCTTTAATAACAAGTAACCCGACAATATATGTCCATAGTAAATAGAGGCAACGGTGACAAATAAAGAGGAGCACACAAGTAGTAGAGCTGATAATTCGAGTTTCAGATCTGGGATGAGGGTAACCAACCCAATCCCATTCACATTTTACTAAAGGTAAACTCAGCCCGGAAATTAACCGGGTCTATTTTATCCGACCCCAAAATTTCAAATCGAATATCGGGTTCCCGAATTCAAGTCCAAATCAACAGCTTTAACCAAAAGTACCAGGCGCAGCGTGTTTTCAGTCAACATAGATGAACACCAAGAAAAACTACTAGCATTAACCATCTCAAACATTTAAGGAAACACAAGTGGCAAGTTTTGGATAAGAAAATAGTTTGACTCTGACCTGAGATATGAGGAGCTGTTCATGGGGGACCAAAGAGCCATTTGTAGGTGAAGCTGACCCACAAGTTGTGACAATATTAGCAAGTGGCTGGCTCTGGCTGGGCTCTACAATACATGCATGAACTTGGTAGTTGATAAGTGGCATCTCTGACTATAGACTTTAAAGTGTGTTTTTGTCTGTAACAAAAATGGCAAAAAAGAGACCAAATCTAATTCCAAGACATGTTTTAAGTGAAGAAGCTAGCACATCACCTTCAATATTAGGACCTCTCCTTGTTTCTGGTCTCCGTGGCCAAGACGTGTATGGTGTGCTGTTGTTGTTTCTTCAACCTCGACTTTGCCGTCAGATCTACAGTGTCAATCAAATACAATTGCTATGAGTCAAATATGATGAAACCAATAACATACTGCAATATTGCAAATTGTGAAGCTTTTTGTAGCAAAGATTCACATCAAAGTTATGGATTAGTTCTAGCAGATGCCGTGATAAGATGGAACTTAAACTCCTTCAGATAATGAAACATAATCATGCGAAACCACGTTAAACTCCAAATAATGAAACATAATCATTCCTAACAATAGTTTAATTTGAAGTAGGAAAATGTTCGGTTTTGGTCCCCCATCTATTCATTCTGTTCTGAATATGTACCTATTTTGGTCCCCCAACTCCAACAATGCCATTTTGTTTCGATTGTTTGTGCCGTCAAATTAGGTTGATGTGACAATTTTTTTAAACTTTTTGTTCATGTCCACATAGTGCTCAAGTTCGATAAATTTACGAATGAGCCATTTATGGAACAAAGTTGTATAATTATTATCAAGGGACCAAATTGGACAAAATTTTAAATAAAAGAAGAAAAAGAAAATCACCACATCAGCTTAATTTGGCAGGACTGGTGCGGATTCAACCAATTCAAAATAAAATAGCATAGTTTGGGATCAAATTAGAACAAAAATAAATTCACATTAACCACGAGTCGAACATATTTGGAACAAATACAAAATATATTAAACCCTATGACAATTCCTTTGAACAATATTTCGCTAATGTGTATTTCAGCTCTATAAAGTTACCAGTAATATTCCAGTTTTCATATTCTACTTCTTTTGTCATATTTTTACAACTAATTAATTGCTACTTAGATGCTCCATAGACTAAAATGATCAAAACTAACACTGTCAACATCATCCCAACTAAATCCTCTTTCCATGGCGGGCGGCGTCAGTAGCAAACCCTCTGCCAAGCTGTTCAACAATCCCGGCATGTTAAAAAACGCCTCCTCGTCCCAGAAACTCACTTCTTCAACACTACTGACAGCCTCCAACACCACCTCCTCTTGCACTCTCGCCGAGGAGGAAGAGTAACTAGTAACACTTGGCTGGAAAGCCTTCGCAGCTTCTTGAGCTGCAATGCAAATGTCCTTGGCAGAGCAAGACCGAGCCTGCGGAATCCGCCAGGCGGATTCCGGGAAGTTTAGGACAGACATTTCTCTCCGGAGAGCCAGAGCAGCCACGTCGTGTGCCACAGCAGCCATTTCCGGTGTAGGGTAAGTTCCAAGCCATATTCTTGATTTCTTGTTGGGTTCGCGGATCTCGCAGACCCATTTGTTCCCATTTCTCTGGCGGACGCCTCTATAGACCGGGTGCCGAGTCTCCTTGAACTTCTTCCTCCCTCCCTTTCTCTTTTGAGAGCTCAGAGGTGGAGGTGACGAAGGAGAGTTTGGATTAGATTGGGAGGCCGAGGAAGATGAAGATGGCGAGTAAGAGGAGAATGAACCAATGTGTTGATCAGACTTGAACTCCATTGATTTGATAAGTGAGTAGTGAGTGAGTGAGTGATGAGTAGAGCAAGCGCAGGGAAAGTTGAACATATAAAAAGGTAAGAGGAGGTTGGTGTATCCGCGAGGTGTACATAGAAATATACACGGAAAATTGTGAAGACATGCGGATCCACAATGTGCGTGTTCAAAAGATCAATGAAGGTTTCAAAACTAGGAATGTGACATATGTGACACCAATGTGAACAAAATAACTGAATGCGAACATCATGAGCTGCATTATTAGGGATCAATGGTCCCACACCAAAGTTTGACATGGAACAAATAAGCTTAACTAAAAAATACTTCCATATGTAAAATGGTATTTCATTATCATTGTTGCTAACACTCACATCTACTAACAATCTGACAATATCAGACTAACCTGATGATACGCAGATCATTAAGAAGACACGTACTCCCAGCAGTAGAGCTGACAATTTGAATTTCAGTTTGAAAAGGGTCAACCTGAATTTGGCCTGCAAGAGGTGCAGGATTTGAGTTTTATATAAAATATGTGCAGGTTGAGCGTCGGTAACCCGACCAATATATTGTTTTATGCGGATCAAATTTCAGGTGTCTATAGGTCCAGATTCAAATTGCCAGCTCTACTCAGTATTATAGGGCGCAACGTGTTTTCAGTCAAAATAGATGAACACCATGACAGACTACTAACATTAACATTTAACCATCTTAAATATTTAAGAAAACACCAGTGGCAAGTTTTGGATAAGATACAGTTTGAATCTGACCTGAGACATGAGGAGCTGTTCATGGGGGACCAAAAAGCCATTTGTGTGGTGGAGCTGGAGCAGACCCACCAGCTGTGACAATATTGGCAAGTGGCTGGCTGGCTGGCTTCTACAATACATGCATTAACTTGGTAGTTGATAAGTAGCATCTCTGGCTATACACTTTAAAGTGCGTTTTTGTTTGTAACAAAAATGACAAAAGAGAGACCAAAACTTACTCTAAGACATGTGTAAGTTAAGAAGCTGCACATCACCTTCAATATTAGACCTTTCCTTCTTTCTGGTCCGTGGCCAAGACGTGTATGTTGTGCTGTTGTTTCTTCAACTTCGACTCTGCCATCAGATCTACAGCGTCAACCATATTCAATTGTCATGAGTCATGATAAAATTAATAAAACAATGCAAAATGTGATTGACAATAACAGCATTAAACACAACTTCTAAGATATGGTATTATGTGTGAAGTTTTTGTAGCAAAAATTCACATCATTTATGGATTAGTTCTAGACGATGCCGTAAGAAGATGGAACTTGTGAAACCACATGTACCCTAATGTGTCACAAACAATCATATTCACAACTCATTCAGCTCTTTTTCATAAAGATAAATCCTGTAGTTCTGAGAAAAATCTTAAACTAATACAACAGAAACAAGTCTGATAAATATAAAAAAGTTATAATAATAACAATACAAAGCGGAGTTGGCACACAGTTGCTGCAAAGAGCCCTATTGGATATCTACTCGGAACCAGGTAGGTGCTGCTGTTGTTGCTTCTCTTTCAAGTAGCCTTGAACTTTCTTGAGCCGAGAAATTCGTTTTCGATGCCCACGGCCTTGTTTGTGTTGTTCCCATTCGTGCGCTCCTCTAAGTACCCTATCCCCACAGGCCTACCAAAAACAAGTCGATGGTAATAATAAGCACACCAATTTTGAGTGAAATACACATTCAGATGCAAACATTTCCCGAAGTCAATAATACACTGGTCTTTGCTAACCTTGCATATATATTGAGTCCACAAGTCCCTCTGTATTAGCTGCATCTGAATGCCATCTGAATCTACCAAACCAGACACTGAGTTTTTATCCTCATTAAGGAAACATCTGATAGTATTCGCAGCAGGTTCAACCACTTGTGCAGCCCATAGTTCATCTGAATTGCCTAGCACATCAAATAATTCTATATGAATTTAGAATGATCCTAGAAGATATTTTCCATTCAGTGAATATCATGCTAATTTTATAGGAAGAAAATAGCATACCAAATATTGCTTCTGTTGCATCAACACGATGTATGTTCCATCCAAACAATGCCTGCAGTCTATTAAGCCTCCTTTTCTGACAGATTTTGCATACAGAAATTTAGCACACCAACAAGCAACAATTGACGAGGATATATATATTCAATTACTTTAGAATTCTGTAAGCCATTAAGTGACTTGTTCATAATATTCAAAATTGGTTAGTTGTATCCTTATCTAATTCAATGTGATTTAACATACAACATGCAAAGAAACAAAACATAGTCTGCAAACAAGGCATGCTCATGCAAGTCCTAGAGAAATGAGAATCATTAAGGAGAATAAAGTAAATTTACTTACTTGACGGCGTACAAGTCTTCTAGTGTTTAATTTTACTTTGTCAGTTGCTTCTTTCAGCATAAGCTTGAGCTTGCTATTATTTGATAAATCCAAAACTGTCTTCATCTTCTTTGTGAACATCTTATCATATTTATTCATTGACACCGCAAGTTGAGGTTCGTCAGTCAAAATCTTTGCTTCGTCATTTCGACTGTCATAAAGGTAAAATCTTAGAACATCCTCAAATTCCCGAACACCAATAGCCTGCTGCAAACCTCGAGTGTAATCCATATTCATATTGTAGATGTCGTAGACTTCATCAAGTAAACCATCATCTATCATACGGTCCACTCTTTGATCCACAAATTGGTCCAGTACAGGGAGAGATGCATCCACGCATATGAAACAACAATTGTATCTACAATTATCAACACGGCCCCAGTTCTGCCCTGCCACATGCAACATTATACAATAATTTAAGAGAACTTAAAAAAGTGATCCGTCTGATGTCACACAATGAAAGCAAGTACGAAATGACTATGAACTATATCTCAACTCTCAAGCAAAATTATATGAAATGAAAGCCTTAAATTCGAATAAAATGTAACTAAATTATAAGTCAATGTACTGATTGATTTAAGAAACCCCAAAAGGTGGGGTACAATTACAGTTACATGAATACAAATCAAAAGCAGTACAAACCTCAACAGTTTTCCCTTGAAAAAGTTTGCTAGGAAGAACACCCGATTGAGCATATATACTAAGGTATTGTTTAATCTGTAATAAAATACCAAATTCAAGTAATTAGCACTTCAATATTATACGTATGTCAGAGAAGGTTAGCATTGGAGAAGAAGATAGAAGAATGGATAACACTATCGATTGATTTCATGGATTATATTAAACAGTGTCATATTAAATTGAGACCCCAAAGAGGAGTATATGACAATGCACCAAACTATCATGTCTCAAGAAGACAATACGTAAGAAGTTGACAACCTACTTTCCTGTGGTTATTTGGATGAATTCTATTTGCTGCAACAGGATCAATGTCTTTAAGGAGATCGTAGCTATAATTGGAAGCGTCTCTCTCAAATTCAAGCTCATTATCAGGTTGATCATCTGCTGTGAATCCGTACAAAATATCAGATATGTTAAAAGTGAACATAATCATAAATTCACACAATTGCTATTTACCAGTATCAGCAGTTAAGCAGGCTTCATCCATATCTTCTGCTGAATCATCTAGAAGAAACAGACTAACAAGTGCCTACGTAATTACGAGAGGAAAAAAAAAACATGTTAAGCAACTGATTTACTCAAAGATCCACAACATAAACAAATAGATTTTTTTTTAGGGGATGGGAGTGATTGTGCACTTAAGACTTCTATGCACTTTTGCAGAGGGTGAAACTTCTGAGACAAATGTTCATTGGTTACAAATAGTAAGTTAATAATGCATCAATTTTCAAAGAATCAACCATTTCTATTCACTGGTATAGCCACTGCGTTAGAAGGCCAGCTGAAAGTTTTAGTGAACTTATAAGTGGGCAAGGGGCAGTATTGTATTAGGCTATTCACATTGAAACTACTACCTATAGATAACCTCACATGCACCATGACTAGGATTTGATAACAACATGCATTCACCTTCTGGCAAACAGAAACATGAAGATTGATATTACATAAAAGAATATGTGAAGTTATTAATAAAAGCTACTGTTAATGACTCACTGTTAAACTGGCACAAAATTTAGCAGATCATTAATGACATTAGTTCAAATGCAATTCTTGTAAGATTTACCTGGATGTAGTAATTTGTACCTCCAACAATGACTGGCAAGCAGTTTCGGGCTATTATGTTGTTGATAAGCTGAAAATACATTCACGATGTTTAAAGCAAAGAAATGCAAAACCAAGACTATATTTGTGTCTACATATATGTGATAATAATAAACAAGTACAAGAGTATATCACTTTATCCTTATTTTGTTCCAAGAGGACAGCCCAAGGTTCAAGCATTTTGAACCTGAAACCGACCCAAAAAAATGTAGGTTTGGGTCACATAAAATGGGCCCAGTTAATTTTTGGGTCAGGTTGGGCAAGCCCGCAAGTTCTACAGTGCGGGTTAAACATATTTGACCCGAAACCCAAATTCGCACCTCTGCTTCTCTAGTAGAGGTTGTCAGTTGAAATATTGTTGGGTGAGCAGAGCTACCCTTTGTTGTGTAGGTTGGGGCCCATTTTTTTTTTAATATAAAAAGAGGACAATAGTATGAAAAATAAACAGATAATATGTATTCAAACTGTTATGACTCGTATGTGCCCAAACATATCTCTAAAGCTATAGTTGATATGAGCTCATGCAAACAACCCCTTAATTGAAAGAAAAATGGACCAATAGGAAACTACAATTTCTAAAACACATTGTGCAGGTAAGTGTATAACAAGTGAATTTTCTAACACCCAACAACCTAATACGATTTGAACTGAGGGTTCGCAGAAACAATACCAACAATTTTTCTTATCAGCCAAAGAAATGAACTCAACTCAGGACAAACAAAACCAATGTCCCAAAAACAATACCTACGGCTACAATACAGAGTTTCATTCAGATGTACTGTAAATTTAATAAAACCAAACAAATTCCACGCCACATATTCATTTATTAAACAAAACGAGAAACTATGCAAAAATTTACCGAATACGGCAATAACAGTAGGATCAAATTGCAGACAAAATGAATAATTACGAAAATAGAATATACAAATCTTACAGAAATAGCAGAATCTCGGAACTCCTTAGCTGTGAACTCCACATTAGGGCTTATGGTTCCCAAGAGATGGTGAGGCACTCCTGCACTCCCACCAAAACCCTAACTGCTAAATTTTTGAAGCAAAATTCAAAGTAAAAAAAAAAGGAATATAAGGATTTGTGAGATTCAGAAACCTTTCTGTTCATGTGGAGGAACCTTGTTGGTGAGAACATCCAATCCCTGGTAGACCTGCATGGAGGCGGCGTTGATGATTTCGATCAATGGCGAGCCGCGATTTCCCGGAGCCTGTGGGACCCATAATCACCACCACCTTCGGCTTCTCCTCCTCCGTCGCCGATCTTCCACCGCCATTGCTAGGGTTTTTCGCACTCTGCGTCTCGGTGGCGCTACTCATTTTTCTCCGGTTTCACTTCGCGCCAAATTCCGAATTTCCGATTCCGAGTAGGACTTGACAGTATATTTATAGATGTTGGATGGGCCTAATGGGCCTGTGTTTTGGGCCTACTGAGTCTTTCTTGGGCGGTACGGGTTTTAGGCCGAGCTTTTAATTGCCGTGTTTTTCACGGTTGAATCTACCTTCAACAATTTGGGTCCGAATCCGCCATCTAAAATTTAACTCAAAATTTATTGGATCCGGGCTCATCTTGGATACGAGTTGGGTCATTTGTGGGTCGAGCAATTTTACAACAACAAAAAAAAAAAAAAAAAACATATTTTGCACGTAGAACTCAAATTTGTATTGCATCATGAATAAAGTCGCCCTCATCTTGAGCTGGGTTCGATTTTGGACATTTTCAAATGTAGCCCAACTCAATATATGATTTTGCCACCTCTACGTGATTAAATCCTTCACACCAAGAACCGTATAGTTTCAACGCAAGTCATGTGTAGACGGCATACCTAAGAGCACAATGATGCTTGTAGGGTTGAATATATTGACTTTTTGAGTTCGGGTTGTTTTCTTCTTCTAGGTTAGGTTAATAAGGTCTAACTCATTCATGTCTCGCAGTTCGGCGTAGTCTATGTTTCTAGTGTGTTTTCTACTTTTTAGTACAAAACGTGGAGATTTGTGTATTCAAAAAATGATCGGATTGAAGTAGTGTGACTCAAATAGATAAAAATTTAAGTAAAATTTTGGTGCGCTCGTGTTTAGGTATATTTTACTAACTTTTAAAATAAAGTAACAATTTGAACCGATTCACGTAAACACTAAATAAAAACAACTTGTATTTTCATGAATTCGATACACATAAAATAAATCGTTTGAGTTTGAGTCGAGTCGAATTCACAATACAAATTTAGCAGATCAGAATGGACCGTACATCTACACATAGAATCTGAAACCCAAGCACAAATTCATTCGGTCTGAATTTGGGTTAAGAACTTTTTTAACTAAATCTAATTCAAAATTCGAATTATCAATCGCATTAAGCGTGAAACAAATAGTAAAATATCACACACGCGCCCATCAAAACGCTGCGTTTCGATGCTCCTCCTCTCTTTATCAGGCTCTCCAGTTTCTCTCCCTGTCCCTTTCGTCACTCCTCAATTCTGTCTAAGAATTTCGTTTTCTCATAAACCAACACTCAGTTTTGTTGCTACCACAAAGGAACTGTTTTTCCTTGTCTCCGATGAAGCAATTGCGCTCTTCTAGGGTTAGGGTTTTGAATTCCGATTCATGGGTTTTGACTCTCTCCTCCCACTGCGATTAGGGTTTTCGGCGATTTCTCGGAGATCAGTTTTTTTCTTCTTTTTTTGGCGATAATGAGAGAGAGGAGGGTTGGTGATGGAGATGGTGGAGTGAGGACTCGGTCTCCGACTCGGGAGAGGATTTGGGACCGTCGCGAGGTTGAAGAAGCTGGTGATTGGCGATACATGCAAGCCCAGCGGTTCTCTGGGTCGGTCTCGGCCTTGGCTGAGCCGGAGAGGTTCAGAGGGGTTGGATCGACGGACCGGAGAGAGTACGATCGGCGACGCGACGACGGAGACCGAGATGGGAGGTTGTGGAAACAAGTGTCGAACGCGCAGTTCAGTGAGAGGGTCTCGCCTTCTATGAAGTTTCAGTGGAACCAACTGTTGGAGAAAGAGCCATTGAACGGTAGTATTGTGAATCCGAATCTGAATTCGAACCTAAACCCTAATTCTAGATTCGTTGATGCTAATGTTAATGTGGGCTCAATTCCAGATTCTGGGTATAGGCATGTTGGTGGTGGTTATGGTTTGGATAGTACCGAAAAGGGTTTTCAGAGAAGTCGATTATTGGATATGACTGTGTTGCCAAGACAAATATCCTTGGACAGTGACCGGTCTAGAACCTATTCTTCGAATCCAATGAAGACCTATGGCTTTGCTGATACCAGTTTGGGGGATTCGAATATGATTCTTCGGAGGTCCCCGAACCACCCTTTGCATTCTGATGATAGAGCGTTGTATGAACAGGAAGAGAAACTTAGGTACTATGCAGGCCAATCCTCTCCTTACGAGACACCAATTTCGCAATTCCCCAATACGTCTTCGAACATGTCAAGGGATGACAACTATGGTGTCTATGAAGATGGCCTCTCGGTTCCTTCTGATGGAGCCAGGAGATGTAGTGGAATGCTTACTGAAACTATTGGTCATGATGGGTATGGCCATACATCACATTTCGTATCTTCTGCAAACTCTGAATTGCAATTGAATCGATTGGTGGATCAGCAGCGGGCTCTGCTGAGTCCTGTGGAGGAGATGGATCGTGGATATGCATACCCTGATGTGCAAATGAGTGAGAGGAGTGATATCGGTGTGTTATCAAATGGTCATCTTTACAATAAGATGGTGAATTGCCGAGAAGACTATGGGCGCCAAGAATTTGCAAGAACTAGTGTTGTGGATTCTATTTTTGACCGCATCGATGGAACTGGAAGTTCTCCGAGAGGAGCTATGAGGGAGAGTGTGCGGCTCCATCAGCATAGAACTTTACAAGAGCAATATGAATACATAGATGAGATCCACGAGAATTACACAATGGAGCAAGATGGGGACACTTTGGGTTCTAGAAGTACTCATATTGAGTATGAAACAGAAGATCATATTGATCTTAAAAGTCTACAAGAAGATTATGATTTAAAAAGAGATGTCGGTGCTCGGTTTTATGAGGATAGGATACTAATGTCGAATTATGATCAAGAGTTATATGAGACTGAAGGCATCCCGCGCCACATGTTGATGTCAGAGGAGCTTGGTACGCAAGACATATATAATAACATGCTTACAAGTGATGATGATATCAGTAACAATGCAAGCAGACATAATCAAAACATTAAATCATATCATAACGGAGGTGCCTTCGGCTCCAAATTTCATAGCCAGAACTATGGAGATGAACAATGGGCTGATGACATTATTGATCAAGCCTACTCTGATAATGATATGCTATCATCCATTGATGCACTCACGTCTATGCAAGACCCTTCATTCAGCTTTATCAACTCTGCTGGTAGAGATGTAAAGACGCGTTTGGGGCCTCCTGCTGGTAGAGATATAAAGAAACGTTTGGGGCCTCCTCCTGGTAGAGACATTAAAAAGCGTTTGGGGCCTCCTCGCAGAGACATAAAGAAGCGGTTAGGCCCTGTTGGTGGAGATCATAAGAAGCATCCCAGGGTTGCCCATGTTCAGTATCCTTGGCTAAGGAAACTTATGGAGCATAAATGTGCGAAAAAGAATATAGATGATAGTCGTGGAACTGTCTCGATATCTGTGGCTGATACCTCAGAAGTTAAGGCCGAACATGGGAAGACAGTGGAACATGGAAAGAGAGATTCACCTGAAGATTCTGAGGAGTTCAAGCAGCTGGTGCATGGTACTTTTCTGAAGTTTGTCAAACTTTTAAATGAGAGTTCAGCTCATCGGAGGAGATACATGGAGCAAGAAGGAAATGTTACTTTGAAGTGCAGCATATGTGACAGGTCTGTCATCTACGATACTGCGTGTTCTATAAGTGTGCACTTCCTTTCCTGTGTTCTGCTTGAACTTAATGTTACTCTTTTTCTTGCATCCATGGAATTCATAACCCATCAATTTCTTATGCCATGCTAGTATTGTCGTTACTTTTCATTGCTTGTTACTTGCATGTCTATATGCTTCATATGACTTGAGTAACCTAAACTTGGAAGTACTCGGAGTGGATAGTAAGTAATATATATTACAATGGAAGGGTGATTGAATAATCAGGTGGTGCAGTGATCATTTCAAACCTTCGATATTTATAAGATGTTGGTTTTCTTTTGACGTTGTGAGTTTGACTGGTCTGGTTTATTGTTGCTGCTGCTGCAGTTTTACTTTTTTTCTCTGTGATTCAATTGAGGAATGCATTGGGGAGGATTTGGATTCTGTCATTTAATTTCTTATAAAAATGCATAATCATATATATGCTAGAGAAAGAGTGAGAAGGCCAGAGAGTGGAAAGGAGAATTTTTTTTTCCTACGTTAGTTTGTGAGGAAGGGGCGGGAAGTAAACAAATACCTACATGATGGCAGCAGTGGCAGGATGGTAATATTGTGTCTATAAGTAGATTTTGAGGTATTCGGGTGCCTCAGAACCAGCAAGGTTTGGGGTTCTAACAAATTTTCTAAAAAAATCCAAAGCATTTGCTTGTCAACATTTATTCCATTGGAAGAAAATTTGGAGCTAGTCCTTTCTGGTTTACGAATGCTTCCAGTTCTATTGGTGATGGTCTGAACTCCTGGTCTTTGATTATCATCTTGTTTTTATTTATGCTTCTGGAGCATTCGAGTTGATAAAACCCTATGTTCTGTTCTTCTTTATGCTGTTTATTTTATTTGCAATGAAGAATTGCTTATGGTTACTCAATCTATTTGTATCAGAAACTCCAAAGAGTTCAAGGACACGAGAAGCTTGGCACAGCATGCCTTCCAGTCTCGCATGGTTGGGTTCAGAGCCGAGCATTTGGGTTTTCTCAAAGCTCTCTGTGCGCTGATGGGATGGAACATCCCTGCAGCCTCGGACTCTTCATGGACTCCCCAATCATTGACAGATGCTGAGGTCGTGGCTCTGAAGGAAGATCTCATTATCTGGCCTCCAACAATTATCATCCATAACAGTTCCATAGCAAGTAACATTCCAGATGAACGAATGATTATAAGTATTGAAGAGCTTGAGGCTATTCTCAAAGGTAAAGCTAACTTTCACATATGCTACTATTGATTTTTGAGACCTCCTGTTATGGGTATTTCATGGGAGAAAACTACATGCTTCCATTCTCTCCTGTACCAAATAGCATGATATATGCTATTGGGTATTTTGCCTACATATATATGCCCTCTTCTTCCAATTTATTTATTTTTATCCTCGGTACCTACTGGTTTTCGAATTATATTGGAAAATATGGTGTGAACTTGAAGGCAGACATGAATTCAAGGTTTGTCATAGGTCTGTGCACTTCTCAGTAGGGAGGTTTTTATCGGTGTGTTAGTTTAGAATTGACTGCATGTCTAACCTTTAACCTTTACGGAATGCACTACATCCCAAAATTCTCTGTTCCAAAATGAATGTCCGCTTTCTCTAACATTATATAACATGAACGAGTATCTCATTTCCCTCTCTATACGTTAGTTATGCATGAATTACTAATAACACCCCCAAGATGCATTTGTTACACTAAATGCACGTTAGGGTATATAAGAGAAGTATGATACTAAATAACTTGTCATTTTGCCAAAAGAAAAGAGAGGGAGAGAAAGTGGTGAATACATTTTGGGACAGAGGGTTAGTACCAGAGACGGATCCAGTAAGAGTGTAGTGGCCGTAGTTGGCCCCACTAATTCTCTTCGTTTTCTAAATATATCTTAAAAAATCATTCTTACCCCCTACAATTGCTGAATTAGTCCCTATTATATTTGCCCCACTAGTCGGATGAAGTTTTAGGAGCAAAAACTCTTGTTCCATCCCTGAGTAGTATGGTGATGCTTGTTTGGCTTTTGTTTCTTCGACACATTCCTCGTTTGCTTGATCTATTGTTTGCCGTTTCCACTTTTCGCACCACGCTTGTCATCGCAGGTATGGGATTTGGTGGGGACAAGACCAAGGTCTGCCGCGGGAAACCTGCAAATCAGAGTATAATGGTAGTGACCTTCCCGGGCACTTTCTCCGGGTTGCAAGAAGCAGAGAAGCTTCACAAATTTTACGCCGAGAACAGTCATGGAAGGGCCGAGTTGCAGCAAGTCACACCTAGTAGCATTAGGGGTAAAACTGAGAAATCACAGGCCGAGTCGAAGGTGGAAAATGTTTTGTATGGGTATTTGGGTGTTGCAGGGGACTTGGATAAACTTGATTTTGAGAGCAAGAAAAGGTGTGTGGTGAAGAGCAAGAAGGAGATTGAGATGATTGCAGATGCTTCATGAGAGTAAAAAAGGGCATTGTTGATATTTAGGACTGTAAGTAACTTGTCAAATGGCTCTTGTTTTTGTGGATTTTGCACAGGCTTTTCTTCTCTCTTTTTTGGGTGCCTTTTTTGTCAGTGCAAAATTACAGTGTAGTGATTTTTATTTTCTTCTCATGTTAAACAATGAAATGAATAGAGTTCTATTGAATATGAAATGTTAAATTTTTGTTGGTACAAATTGTATTTATGTGATTACTCTAAAAAAATTACATAATATTCTTTTTTGTTTCATGATAAGTAAATTCTAAAGGAAGCTTGTTGGCGGTTGTAGCCGCTATGCATGTGTAATGCATATAAGCTAGGTGTTAGTTCGTGATAGGTGGATAGTGGGTTCCAATGGGTCTCATTTTGTGTTTGCTGTGATGGACGGTTATGATTGAATCTAAAGAGATACATGTATCACACATGCATGTCGGGTAATCGTTTCCCAATTTTAAAAGGTATTGTTAAGCTTTTTCTCTTGCACCTCATTGTCTACTCTTCTTGTAACAAACTCAACTTATCAACTTATGTGATAGATATTGTCGATTATTCATGCATTACAAACTAGTAAAATAGAAAGTGGACAATTAGTTTGAGATAGATGGAGCAGTTTTAATATGCATGTATTCCAAGCGCATGAGTTCTACATATAAAAGGTAACCAACAAACAACTCTTTGTAGTTGAGAATGAGTTTCAAACATTTATCGGTGCATAAAAAACAAACAATGCGCACAATGAAAAGATACATATTTTTCCTTCCCATATACTTTGAACTTATTATCCAAATGATATATATATATGTTACATAAGCAACAAAGAATCACTATATACACAACAAAAACTAGAAAATGAAACTCACAAGAAGCAAAACTACAATAAAATTTTGAGCACTCACCTATTTGTTCTTCACATTTGGAAGAATCTCCAATCCACAAATCATCATCTTCTTTGGAAGTTCAAGAACTTGATGCCATAGGCAAAGACAAAGAAGAAGAGGAGGACCCAACCAAGATGAGCAATCACTACTGGCATCAAGAAGTCATAATCATAGCCCAAGTACTCTTTCAAAAACACATCAATCGGCACTGATGGTACACCAGAAACCTCCAGCATTGTCGTCTTGTCGCCTACTTGAGATGTGAAGATCCCGTAGATTGACCATGCCACCGGCGAAGCCCAGTAGTACCATCTCCACCAGATTGGGATCAGCTGCATATGGTATAGAGCATGTAGGATTAGGAGTTAGGACAAAGTTTCGGTTTTGGTTGCGATGAAAACATGTTAGATTTGAATAGTTTTGTAACGGTGAAGGCATCGCGACTTTCTGTCATTCCCGTGTTAGCGAGGCTCACATTATTTTTTTTATATTGTGAATCTGAAGTGTGCACAATCGAAGACTTTTCCAAATCAGTACTCTCTCGAGTGTAGGTGTAGGCATTTTATTTTTTATCGTGAGTCACTACAAGTGATGCATGTGGGTCGGGGAGCACAAGGGCAGGTTATTCAATCATGTCATTGGCCTAGACCAAAATTTGACATGTACCAATTTCAATATTTTGTATTTGCTCACACGTAAAAGCTTTGACATCTCGTACTAAATCCAAACGCGCACATTTCATGCCAAAAAGTGAAATATGACCCGTTAGGCGGACCGAATCCCGAAGAATCCGAAGCCCTCTCGGGTCAGGTTCAGGCTAGGCTTTGTTGTCAAACTGAACAAACACGCCCCCAAACCCAAAATTGCCATCTCTAGCCTAGGGAACTTTTCATCACTCCCCCTCACATGCGAGATTACATTTTTCTTTTATACCGAGAGCGGGAGAGGCACAACCGAGAGATTTATAAACCAACAAAATGTAATTATATGAAACAGCAATATTCAGGTTTAGAGATCGAAAGTACTTACCGGTCTAGGAATGAGGAAGCCGGAGAACAAGTTCCAGAAACTCAAGAAGAAGGACATGACAATGGCAGCAATTTGGTGGCCAGGAGTCAGTGCAACAACCATCATACCATACATGGAGAAGTAGGTGAAGCACATGAACACGAAATAGTAGAAGTACAAGAATTTCTCGACCTTCCATTGGAACCCGATCATGGAGAAGAGTAGCAGACTGTAAACTAAGGTCTGCACTGCAACATAAATTGTCTCTATAGCTACCTGTTATAGTGCATACAAATATACTAAACATCAGTACAAGAAAAAGAGTAACTTTTTATCAAAATTTTGCCTTTGTTTTTTTGTTAATTTCTCACCTGAGCAAATGCGTAAGGCAGTTCTGAGTACATCCCAGCTGCTCTTTCCCGGTAGAAAACGGTTCTTTCAACTGCCACAACAGATTGAACCGCGGAAGCATTGGATGCTCCGAGGAAAAGAACAGCAGCATAGGTAGCGCCCAAGAGATTGATCAAGTCTTGTTGTTTATGTCTGTTCGAGAAAATGGAACAAAACGAACTTTAAATCAGTACACTACCATTTTCGAGCCGAGTACAAAAACATGATGTTCTGTTTTCTTGAAATTTAACTTACAGTTGGTCTCCTTTGCTCCAGAAGATAACGCCAAACATTACACCAATGACAATTGTCATGAAGAATCGGATAGCGTTGTACTGTGAGTTCCTCCAGTACGACCAGTGCTGTTTCCAGAAACAAGCCTTGCATTGAGTTGTGAAGCTTTGGGAGTACTGGGTCGGGAAGTATAGATCCTTTGATCCGGGCTCTGGCGTACTTAGATCTTTGATGAGCTCTTGATTTCTCCTGAAAGATTGGGAATCAAACGAGAAGGAAAATCAGTATGGCGAGAAAGAGGCGAAATACATACAAAAGAACAGGATCATATTGCATATCACTTCATGCGTCCCAAAATGAGTGTCTTGGTTATTTTTATTTTTTATTTTGTTGAGAAAAATTAAGGAGAAGTTATTTTTTTATCAGCAATAAGGAGACGTTAATTAATGTTGTACATTTTGAGTACTATGTAACTAATTGTAAGGATATTATTGACAATTCATGCATATATAACTAACTTCTTATAAAGGAAAGATGACACTTAGTTTGAGACAAATATGCAAAAGAAACATGACACTCATTTTGGGACGAAATGAGTATTACTTACCGATATAGATCAGAGTTCGCATAGACTTGTGCAAAATCTATATCGAGTTGAGTCTCAGCTGCAGCGGAACTGACATCTAACATCCAAGTAGCAGGGTTGTTGCCGTCTTGGATCTTAGGAACCCCTGGAATAGCCTGCAAAAGAATTCAAACATTTGATTCTTGGATAAATGATGAGCTATGGTTATATATACTTCAAGACCCTTCAAAATATGAAAGAATGTTTTTTCTGAATTATATAATATAATTCAACTAGACGAGTCAATCATTTACGAAGGTTACGTCTATGCAATTAGATAATGAACCATTCGATCTTAGGACAGGAATATCCAAATTCGTGAAGCGTGGAATAAAGATTGCATTTTGGTATAGAATCAAGCATGTAATATAACTAAAGTAGAGTGAATCACCTCGAAGTATTCAACGAGCTTATGAGATTGGCGACCGAGGGGTCCAGCATAAATCACCTGTCCTCCTCTTTTCATCAACAAGAGCTGCAAAATAGGAGAATCACATAGAATTGTTATATAGCATACAATGAAAAACCATCATGGATAGGACATGTCACAGATTGTGTTGAATGAGCACAAACAGGACCGTACCTCATCAAAGGCTTCAAAGATATCAATGCTTGGTTGATGAATTGTGCAGACAACAGTGCGTCCTGTATCCACTGTATTCCTCACAGTGCGCATAACAATTGCTGCAGCCCGAGCATCAAGACCAGAAGTGGGCTCATCCATGAAGATGATGGAGGGATTTGCCACCAACTCTACGGCTATTGTCAGTCTTTTTCTCTGCTCTGTTGAAAGACCGTCCACTCCTGGAAGTCCAACTAGTGCATTTCTCAAGGGATTGAGCTCAACCAGCTCCATGACTTCATCCACAAACATCTAAAAGAAAGAATATCATTTTGGTCAGTTATGATACAGAGTCTATCTCTAGTCAACAACAACAACAACAAAGTCAGTTCCCGAACTATGTCATTTTGGTCAGTTATGAACTTGTTGTAAGATAGAATACCTTTCGTGTCTCCTTATTCACATCTGATGGAAGACGTAGCCAGGCAGAGTACACGAGAGATTCATAAACAGTAACATATGGGGAATGGATGTCATTCTGTTCACAGTAACCGCTGACTCGGGCAAATGTAGCTTGATTTTTTGGGTAGCCAGAAATGCTAATACTTCCTTCAATATACCCACCGGTCTTTCTTCCGGCTAAAACATCCATTAAGGTGGTCTTTCCAGCACCACTTACACCAACTAATGCTGTCAGAACACCTGGCCTGAAAGCACCACTGACATCTCGTAGCAGTTGCAGTCGGTTCTCTTCGACCCCTTGGTTCTTCATTTCCTGATGACACCAAAAACTTTCTTAGTAAAGACTATCATATTGAATCCAGGATCTGGTTGTACCAATATCAGTTTCAGTTTTCTTATCATGTAAATATTACTAGAACTAAAAGCATATTATATGTATGTGACAAATGAATCTTTGAAGAAAGTAACCCACCGCAGGCATATCCACATAGTAATTCACATGGTTAAAGGCAAGTGATAGGGGATGGAACGGCAGCACCATTCCTTTTTGAGACTTATTGTATGCAGCACTAACAATTTCACTGGAACTTCCTTTAGTATTTCTCATTTTCATGGAAGTACCTGAAATGTACGATTGAGCGTTAGAAAAACAATATTAATGGCATCAGTGATTCAGTGACGTTGTCTGAGATATAATGTTCATTCAACAACAAGATTACCAATTTATACAAGATTACCAGTTTACCAGAGTATTAACCCAATTTTTTCTATTTCTTTTATGGATAGGCAATGTAAACAACCAATTAGAGATTTATATGAAACTACAAACCTTCAGAATTGGGGCCAGATTGCCACTTAGTATTGCTCTCCGACTCATCCGGAATTACAGATTTAGACTCACCAAAGGCTGAAATTTAAGGAGAATAAAAGATCATCAAAACATGGGTCTTATACTCTTGTTCCCATGGCATGAACCAAAATTTTCAAATGAGATGGGTTTACTTACGATTCAAGTAAGTCAGTGCTGCAATAAAAAGAACATTGAAAAGAAGAGTGAACCCAAAAAGTGCACCAATACAAATCCAATACCAATATTCTTCAGTAAACAGCCCTCTTTCCTTTAGAAGGGTCTTTCCAACTGTAGGTTCGCTGGACCCGTTGATAGGCTGTGCCAATGAAATATAACCATATTAAGTTCATTTGTGCGGAGAGAATTTCAATCAGAATGATACAATTGCATATATATAGCATGGAATCATTTCTAAGCATCAAGAAAACTTACAGTGCTCCATCTGTCATCAAGAAACTCATTGATAGCAATGGCATTTTGTCCATACATCATAGGAGAAACATAGTAGCCCCATATCATCCATGGTTCAATGTCATCTGAACGAAATGAAGGGAATAACTGAACTTCATCAGTCGCTTGAATATATATAAATGGTTCATGGATTGAATGTACATCAGTTCCAATAAGAAGCAAAACAATGAACAGAAAAAGATTTCTGACCTTTGGCAACAATAAAGCCTCCAAGGACAAAGACCAAAAGCAAGGTAAAGGAACCAAGAGTGTTTGCCACGACCTGTGTTCTCCCAAGAGCTGCGATGAAACGGAAGAGAGAGAGGGCCGTCTGATGTATACCAAAGAAAGCCAGGAACTGCTTGAAAAACCTGAAGAAGTAGGAAATATGTGAATAAGAGATCCTCATATTTATGTGATTGTTAAGAACCATCAAGCTAACAGGCTGAAACAATTAAATCATTTACTTACCGACTAGCAGAAGGCGCAAACCCAATGGTGTAATATGTAAGAATGATCCAAATCCCAGATTCCAAGAACGAAACGGGTATTTTGAGGAGACAAATGGGCAAGCCAAAAGCCCATGCAGGGTAAAAATGGAAATCTCTCTGTTTAAAGAACACAGGAAGCCTGAAAATTGTCATTGCAAGCTCAGCCATCCCATTAAACATCACATTAATGAGACTGAAAAACAAAGCTCCCCAATATTTCGGCGAATCTTGCAATTGGCCAGATTTCATTTCTGTTCTTAAGAACACAGTGAAGGCAATTATAGCCATGATTGTTATCTGTGTAGTTTTGAATATGTATACGAAAGAGTTGCGTTTCATCAGCAGCCATTCCCTTGAGAAGTTTGCTTTGAAGAGTTCCCAATTGGAGAGTCCATACTTTTCTGTCACTAAAGCAGCAGGATGGGCTCGGGATTTGTCATAGGGAACACTAAGATCTTCCGAGAGCTGTTGGCCAATGTGAAAGGAATTGAAGGCCCCAACAAACTCCGAAACTGAGACATATCTGTAAGATTGGTTCTTTTTAAACCAGTATTGTTCTTGATCCTTCTTAGAGGTAACTTCCTGCAGGAAGTCTGCAACTCCCTTCCTTTCAGGGCATTTGAAGCCCACATATTCAAAGAACTCGAGAATATTCTCACGAGGACCTTGGTAGACAATCTGACCCTCTGAAAGTAAGATGATGTCATCAAAAAGATCAAACGTCTCAGGCGCTGGCTGTAAGAGGGAGATGACCATTGTGATGTCCATTATATGAACCATCTGTCTCATGAACCTCACAATCTGAAAGGTGGTGGAACTGTCCAGCCCTGTTGATATTTCATCCATGAACAACGCTTTTGCTGGCCCAACCAACATTTCTCCTGCATTTTGACACAATTGACACAGAATTTAGATTAAATGTTAGGAAACAGCTTAGGTCTCAACTCTTAATCCCCTGCTAATAGTCAATATCGCCTAAAATTGTTCGTGTAATTAACACATACCGGTAGTTACACGCTTCTTTTGCCCACCAGAGATACCCCTTCTCATGTCATCTCCCACCATAATATCAGCACATATATCCAATCCAAGTATCTGTTATATGAGTTCAAATAATGTTAGGGATTTTAAAGGGATAAAATAATTGTGTAATCTTACAGCACAAGCAACATACCTTGAGCACATAATCTGTAATCAAACTTGTCTCTTGACCAGCCATAGCTGTGGCTTTCATGAATGCATCAATCTCCGGATCAGGTTTAATGCCTGCTTCTTTCTCTCGCCTTGACAACTCTGCCAGCATATCATACCTGGTTCCAACTCCCAAACTACGCCCCGAAAAATCCAATGTCTCACGAACTGTCATTTCACCATAATGAAGATCATGCTGGCTAATATAAGCTGAGGTTCTCTGAGGTACAAATTCTTCAAATTCATGACCACAGTAGGTGACTTTCCCAGATACCTGCCCATAATCCAGTATATAAATATACACAACCCCTTCGACAAAACCACATAATCTTTGCATAAATAGAACGAACACAGTGTAGAAGGGAGTGAGAGAAGAGAATCACATATATACCCTTAGATCATCATCAAGTTTCCCAGCAAGTGCTTGTAGTAGCGTTGTTTTACCTGATGCTGGTGGTCCAAGAAGTAGAGTCATCCTGAAGTGCAATACATCGGTAAATGTTTCAACATTTAATGAGCAATGGCAACTCCAAATAGTTAATACTTCCCAAAATCAGTAAACCTAGCTCATATAGAAGTTCAAAACCTTAAATGAACAATAGCAACTCCAAATTATTAATGTATATTTCTCCTATTTTCATTTTCAAGAAATTAAATTACATAACCACTCTCCAAATCTCGCACCCCAAACCATTAAACTGAACTATGATGCTAAATTAGTAGTTGAATCGGTCCCCTACTATGCTATCAGAGCTTTGCTAAGTGTTCGACCAGCGTTGCACGTGAAGAGTCGTGTTAGAATTAGTCGAATCTATATTCTAATACACAAGATTTATTATGAATTGTAACATACGTATTGTGGATCTGAAGCGTGCAAGGTATACCTTGATGGTTTTATAATTCCACTAACACCTTGAAGCATCTTGATCACCCTTTTCTTGGATGGAGACAGCCCAATGAGTCCAAGAACACCCTATCACATCCACAGAATCACATAATCAAATTCAAATTTCTCAAAACAGCAAACTACAATCGTGAAGAACACAAACAGTGTTCAAGTCAAATCAGTAATTCCGTACCTCAATCGTGTTTAGCGTGGAATTGAGCAGAGTCGGGAGTGCTCTAGTTCCAACATACGCGTCTCCTTCAACCGACAAATTCTCGAATCTGACCTCAATTTTCGGGATCTCGATCCCAACCCTATCCGTACGGTTCCTGAGCCTCTGAAGAAACCTCTCATTGTCTTCTTCAACGACTCTCAGTATGTTCTCCATGAGCAGCTTCTTCTCCTGAGCCCCAAGCTTGGTCACATCAACCTCACCGCGAACCACCCGCCCATCGCTCTCCACCTGAGCCAAAATCCCCTTCCTCATCCGGTCGTACGTCGGAAGCCTCTCGATCGCCGCCCACCGGAGATCCTCCTCCTCGTCCTCCCCTTGCCTCCCGCTCCGACGGAACACGTCCGGCGCATTCCACATCTCCCTCACGCTCGCCGACCGCCAGCTCCCCCCGCTACTCACCTGCCGC
>JAYMTH010000301.1:0-23262 GCA_036897465.1 Pelargonium australe
TGGGAGAGGTGAGAAATCCTTAACTTCAGGACCAAGCCTCGAATGGGGATTAGTCTGAGTATGGTCACAAAGCTTAAAGGCGTCTATCGCACAGTGCGAGTCTGCTCAGGAACCCCATGGTTTAGAAAGAAAAAAAAAAACATTTTTTTGACAAAGAATCATGCAATAAATTTCAACTTTTGTGACAAATAAATCACATGCTAAATTTATGATGATATTTAAAATTATCACATTATTTTTTTATTTTTTATTTTTTTATTTTTTAGGAGAAGCCACCAACGAAAGGTGGGGGGTTTGACCGGACCCCTTCCAGTATATTAATAAAAGGGAAAAATACATGAAGGAGGAGGACGTAGAAAACCTTACCTCCTCAAATGCAACTAAATGCTATAAAACTAGACATGCATGCCAGTACATAATAATTTTCCGGGACGGAAAGAAATTAAACCAATTCTATCACTAATAATAATATCATTAAGCTCAGGAGGAAGAACATCAACCATAATCAGCTCCTGCGTGCGCGAAATACCAGAACCCGCTAACCAGTCCGCTGCCTTGTTAGCCTCTCGAAGAACGTGAACAATCAGGACAGAACCCAGAAACTCAACACAAAGGCGGCGAATATAAATGAAGGACCAAGGACAAGAACAAAGGCCCTTAATAATGTCAACAATCAGTTTAGAATCCATATAAACTGCTGATAAAACAATACCTCTCTCCCAGCAAAGCTCAAGGCCACAAAAAAGAGCACGGAACTCCGTCGCGTTATTAGTTCCCGCCCCAATGGGTGTGCTAAAGGCCACAATCACATCTTCCGATGAGTTTCGTACCACACCCCCGCAAGCCGCAATACCCGAGCGAGAAGAGCCATCCATATTTAGCACACAGCAACCCGTGGTTGGTCTTACCCAACAAGCTCCCCTCGCCGGCCGATAGCGCATCACCGGAGACATCAGGCCAAAGGCGGCCAACAGGTTAACCTCGGCAACTGTGGGGACACGACGGACTTTAAAAAGAGGCAGCAAAAGCCCAAACCACTTGCGCACCTGATTAGTAATAGCTGACACATCCATACGAGTGTCTTCATAACGGAACCGACATCTCGCTCTCCAAATCTCCCATAACCCACAGCAAACAGTCACAGTGCGCATGAAGCCGAGAATTGAAGAAGCTCTAGTGCCAATCCAAATACCATTAAATAACTGATTCAGAGATTGGGGTTGAGCAAAAATATCTAACATTGGTGCCATCCTCCACGAAAGTTGCTTAGCAATGCTTCCTTCAATAAAAAGGTGATGAAGGCTTTCCAAACTAGGAAGAGAGCAGCAAGGGCATTTAGAAACCAATGGATACCGAAATATCCACCGGAACCGCATTATTGATAACACGCCATATGAAAAAGGAGATCCGAGTTGGAATATACTCTACCCAATATTTGGAGGCCCAAGGACACCGGACACCCACCGGCCGGGAAAGCTCCCAGAAAGACTTGACCGAAAAATCGCCACTGACCGAGGCTGTGAACACGAGGCGATCCTGCTCCGTTAGGACCAAGGGACATAAACGCGCCGCCATCAAACGATGCTCACCGCCCAAGCCATTAAGCACTGATAGGTTGGCCATGGCTTCAGCTACTGTGATAGAGCCAAGAGCTTGAATTGGCAGATGGAGGCACCATCTGTCAATTCCAAAACTTAAATTCCCATTACCCACAGAACAGTAGCAGCTATCATACACGGTAGGAATGAGTGAAGCCACACCCTTCCATAAAAAGGACCCTAAGCTGGGAGGGTTGAGGGAAGAGGGGTGACCATAGCGAGATCGCATAAACCAAGCCCAAAAGCTCTTCCCCTCGATGAAAGACCATGCTAGTTTGGAAAGTAAGCTTTGATGCAGCGAAGCAACATCCCGGAGACCCAAGCCACCTTCCTTTAAAGGTCTGCAAACTCGGTCCCAAGCAACCCAATGACGACGAGTTTCACCCGAGCCGGACCATAAAAAGGAGCTCATAATGGAGTGGAGCAGTTTGATAACTATTTTGGGAACACGTATACCGGGATGAAGGCAAGGACACTTTGGATGAACACCAATCTCCCACCGGCCGAGAGGAGCTTAGCCTTCCATCCCGCCAATTTGTTTTCAAACTTATCAATTACAAACTGGAAATCTGCAAAACGATTGCGAGTTCGATTAATTGGAACCCCTAAATACCGAAAAGGGAGAGACCCTGCTAGAAAACTGGTCCAGTGGGTTAAGAGGCTCAACCGAGTAGAAGAGGTGCACGCCGAGTAGAACCGGCATTTATCAAAACTCACCAATTGACCTGAGGAAGTTTCATATAAGCAAAGAATATCGAGGAACCCATTGATCGAACCCTGAGAGCCATTAAGGAAAATTGTCGTATCGTCCGCAAACATCAAATGGGAGATAGAGACCGAGTGCCCTCTACAAACATAGGGAAGAATAATACCTCTTCGAACTCGATCCTCAATGTTCCTACTCAAAACGTTTTGAGCTAAGACAAATAATGTTGGGGACAAGGGATTACCTTGACGAACTCCTCTCGATGCATGAAAAAATCCACTCGAAAGACCATTAATGGAGATAGAATACCAGCAATTTGTCACGCACTTAGCTATAAGATGAATAAACTCGGGGCAGAAACCGAAAGCCTCCAAAGCGCGGAACAAAAAGGTCCACTCCAAGCGATCATACGCTTTAGACATATCTAATTTCAAAATTAAGTTATCACCTGGAACCGAATCCTTAAGATGATAAGTTAATTCAGAGCAAAAAGCAATATTCTCCTGAATGTTGCGACCCCGAACAAAGCCATATTGATTGACCGAGACCAAAGATGGAAGCAATTGCCCAAGACGATCATTGATAATTTTAGCCAAATCTTTATAAAGAAAGTTACACAAGCTGATCGACCGATATTCCGAAAAAGAAGATGGGTCGCTCACCTTTGGAATCAAAATCATTAGGGTAGAAGTATATGGACGGGGAAGAGGTCGGCCATCAAAGAAGACTTGCACCGCTTGCACTACATCCTTTTTGATAATCTCCCAAAAAAGCCACAAAAAATGCTCCCGTAAAACCATCCAAACCGGGAGCACTGTACTTGTCGAGACCACACACCGCCTTCCAAATCTCCTGTTCCGTTGGAGTAGTAATAAGGCGACTGTTATCATCTTGAGACACTCGGCTCGGGACCGCGTCAAATAAACTATCATGAATCAAGCCTCATGCATTAGTCAGAACTGACGAGAAATGAGACACCGCTCGGTCACTTAAAGTAGGCTGATCCGTGATCCACTCATTTCCTTCACGAATCCGAATGGCAGCATGTTGCTTTTTTGTAGCCAATGACGCATGGAAAAAGGCTGTATTTCGATCCCCCGAATTGAGCCAATTCATATGCGCCTTGTCTTGTAACATCTCATTCTCAATAGTTAAAGCCGACTCAAGTTCCTCCTTAGCCCGACACAAAGCCGCATATCGAGCTTCAGAGAAATCGGCTTGCAAAGAGTGCTCGGATGACATTAAGGAGTCTTTAGCCGACGCGATCCGTTTACGAATATCACCAAAGGAGGTCCAATTCCACACTTTCAGAGCCCGACAGACTTCCTTTAATTTATAATGGACACGCCACAAAGGATCTTCCCAAAAACGGCGAGACCAAGCCTCCCGAACCACTGTCATAAACTCCGGGTGATTGATCCAAGATCTTAAAAAATGAAACCTGCCATGTTTTTTTTTCAGGAGCCCCCACGGTACAAAGAAGTGGGACATGATCCGAAACAGAATGAGAAAGATGATGAACCTGAGCATTGATCGATGTCGAACCAAGAATCAAAACCCGATCCAGTCTACACCAAATACGGCGGTTACCCTGCTGCTGATTACACCACGTAAGTCTTGAGCCGGTATAGCCAACATCCCGAAGGCCCAAAGAACTGATCCAAGCATTGAATTCAGCCATAGAAAGAAGATCCGGCCCGAGCCCTCCCATTTTATCCTCAAAACAACAATAAGTGTTAAAGACCCCAAAAAAGATATTTGTGACCGAGGTTGATAAAGCACCCATATGAAGAAAATCCCCCAAGGCCCGACGCTCCACTCGAGAGCATTTAGCGTAGATCGCATGTAGGTGAAAGTGACAATTATTCTGAACAACCGAGACCGAGATGGACTGGTCCGAACAATGAAGTAAATTCACCTGACATGAAGTATCATACATGAACCAAATATGAGCATTTATAGACATGCAGTGAAGGGAAGAAGCAAAGTGAAGAGAACGCGAAAGCTTATCTATCATGGCGACGCCCTGCTTAGGCTCTAAAAGAATGACCAAATTAGGCTTGTTAACACGAACCAGATTAGCTAATGCCCGACGTTTGGGTGCACCACCACACCCTCTAATGTTCCAACAAAGGAACTTCATCATTTACAATTCTTCATTTTGGAAATAGTCTGCTTTGCAGCAGGACGGTTTGTTCGGCGCACTGCACCATTACCAGTGTCCGGGATAACTGTGGGAGGAACTACCATCGGTGGCTCTGTAGAGCTCACGACTAAAGAGGATGGGAGGGTTTGCATAAGCTCCAATTCTGTTGGAGACGAAGACGTAGACTTGTTCAAATCAAAACTTGTAAGCTGAAGTGTTGACATCATAGGGGAGCCATGCACGCCATGCACAACCAAAGCCCTAGAGCTTGTTTCCACCATAGGAGAGGCTGGACTTGTACCATTAATTATCTGCTCATTATCAACCAACTCTGCAAGCACACCAGTTGGAGATGTCGAAACCGAAATAAGAGCCGTGGAAAACATGACCGGTTCCATAGGTAAAACCGCGGGGACCGTGACAATTGCTGGGGAAGAAATAGGCTCAGTTACCTGAGGAAGACTACAATTCACTGGGACGGTGATAATTTGCGGGGCCGGTGCAAGAGCGGATTGCTGGAGAGTTTCAACAACATTTGTTGCTAAATTCACAGAGGACACTGGGTGATCCATAGTGGAACTCAAAGGAGCCGAGGAGGCCTGCAGTGTCGAGTTGACCGACGGAGCTAGGGGAGCTTGAGGAGCCGATGAGGCCTGCTGAGTCAAGTTCACCACCACTGTTGGGGAGGATGAAGGCATAGATACTGGACCAGTAGCAGTTCCTGACGAAGAATGAGACTTCTTAAGAAACTTTCTACATACCTCCTTGATGTGGCCATGTAACTTGCAAAAATGGAAGTATGGATACTCGTTGTCCTTAACAATACGTTGCCAAAAACCCTTGATTTTGTCTGTGCCTACCGAGATCCAGACCCTGCTGGGCATCTCCTTCGACACGTCCATGTCCACACAAACTCGAGCAAACATGGGAAGAGTTAGTGAAGCAGTCTTGTCATATGCTCGAAGAAAACGACCAATCGGAGCAACGATTGTCTGAAGCATAGAGGGAGCGAAATAATGCAGCGGGAGTCCTGACAATTTAACCCAAACCGCAACCCTAGTTGATTCCGTTTTGGTTGAGAAATCCGGTGTCCATTTGAACAACCTTTAAAGGTTGTTCTCAACGATTCGACGTTCTCTAGACCATGCCGCAATGAAATCCTTTTCGGAAAGTAGACGGATCAGAACATGTCTGGGGTCCAATAAACCTATAATCGGAGGGTGTTCCAAGCCCCACGATGAAGTGATATGTTTGTGAATAGCATCCATAGACGGCATTGTTTGTGAAAACTTCGCAACCAAAGCCCATTGAAGTAAATTATCCGCCGTCGCAACCTCTTGTGTGGTAAACTGGACTGCTGGAAATCCATTAGCAGTGATTGAGGATGGCTTTGGAGAAACATGGACATCCTTGATTCTGGTATCAGGCGTGGGCTTCTTAGCCGCAGCCGCATAGGAGGGAGCTGGCGGAGGAGCCGCCGGAGGAGCAGATGGCTGGCGGGTGGGCAATGGTGGAAACGTCGTCCCCAGGTTAGGGGGGACAGGCGGCGGCGGCGCCATTCAGCCAAGCAGAACGAAAACCTAAAACTGAGAGCAAGGGATTCCGAGAAAACCGGAGCTTAAAAAACTTTCAGTATCCTCGATTAATTTGATTCATTCTTAAAATTATCACATTATAATAACATTGTACAAAAATAAAAAAATCACATGCTAAATTAATTAGTTTACTCTACTATATTACATACAGCTAGGTCGTAGTAACAAGTCCACCGATAAACACGTGAATAAACGAACGCAGGTGAGGCATCGGTGGGTGAGAATAGCACCGCCCTCTCATCAATGACATCACAGGACTTGACATGGAAGCTCTCCCGTTCGATACGGGTCATACGATGATGACGTGTCGCTTTGACTGATTTTGTCTATTTCTCTCTTTCTCTCTCCTCACTCGGTCGGACCAATCAACAAGACAGCAACCGATTCCCACCATTGCTGACTCAGTACACCAACTCAACTCGCTCCATCAAACTCAGCTCTCTTCTCCTGACTCGTTCCCTTCCTGTTCATTCACTGAGTCTATATTCTACTAATTTAATTTCTAGGGTTTCATTGAATTATCTAATCGACGACTCTTCAACCAAATCGACCCCATTTGGGTTTCTTGTTTCTTCTTGTCGGTTGTGTTTGAAATCTGGCAATTTGTTCGATTTTAGTTTTACTGAGTCGTACTCGTATTTGATTTTTCTTCTTCTTCTCTCTAACCTAGACGGATGAGAAAATTAAAATTCAAGTCTTTTTGTTGTTTTTAGAGAGAGAAAGGGTCAAAGGGTTTTAGGTGGGAAAGGGGGCGGAGAGATTGGACTGGAAATTTTCTATAACTATTTTCAAAGTCTCGAATTTTACTCTTTCCATGCTCTTTCCTCGATCAATACTTTGATGGGTATTTGATTTTTTGTGGAATTTTTTTGTTTTTTTCGTCGGACATGGTAGGCGATGAAGACAAAGGCCAGCTTGCCGGTCTTGTTACTCGGAGAAACTATCTCCGGTCGGCCTCCTGGACCGACCGGTCCCCGACCAATCCCAACCCCAAGGCGCAACCCAAGAGGGGGGCCGGGTCGTGCTTGCCGCCGCTCCAGCCGCTATCCGTCACCAGGAGGAACCTCGAGGAGTGGCCTCGCGCGGGCTCCGATGATCTCGGGGTCTGGCCTCACCCGCAGACCCCGAGAGGTTCTCTGACGCCGGTTGCGAATTCGAGTTCTGAACAACAACCACCCACCAGGGAATTTCAGTTCAAGAGGGAAAAGCTTGCCTTTTTCGACAAGGAATGTTCGAGAATTGCTGATCATATATACTTGGGGAGTGATGCTGTGGCCAAGAACCGTGGCGTTCTCCGAGAAAATGGGATCACCCATGTCCTGAATTGTGTTGGGTTTGTGTGTCCCGAGTACTTTAAGAATGATCTTGTGTACAAGACCTTGTGGTTGCAGGACACTCCGGAGGAGGACATTACTAGTATTTTGTATGATGTGTTTGATTACTTTGAGGAGGTGAGAGAGCAAGGTGGGAGGGTTCTGGTTCATTGCTTCCAGGGAGTTTCGAGATCGGCATCTTTGGTTATTGCCTACCTGATGTGGAGAGAAGGGCAGAGTTTCGAGGATGCGTTTCAGTATGTGAAGGCTGCGAGAGGAGTGACTAATCCGAACATGGGTTTTGCTTGCCAGCTTCTGCAGTGCCAAAAGAGAGTGCATGCTGTGCCTGCAAGCCCCAATTCTGTGCTCAGGATGTACCGGATGGCTCCACACTCCCCATATGATCCTCTCCATCTCGTGCCAAAAATGGTGAACAATCCAGGAGCTCATGGGCTTGATTCTCGCGGGGCTTTCATCGTTCATGTTCCTTTTGCTATATATGTCTGGACTGGGAAGAATTGCAGTGCTGTGATGGCAAATAATGCAGGAGCAGCTGCTTCTCAGGTCATCCGGTATGAGAGAGCTCAGGGTCCGTTCACGAGCATAAAGGAGGGCGAAGAGCCATCGGAATTTTGGGATGCTCTTACCTGCGGGCAAGTTGTAGCAGACGACTTTGGCAAAGATAAGGTTTCTGCAGCAGTTTATGGTAGTCTTGGTGAAAGGAAGGTTGATGAATATGACACGGATTATGAAATTTTCCACAAGGCACTTGCTGGTGGGGTTGTTCCGCCCTTTTCAGTATCAAATACCGGATCAGAAACATGCCTCCCTGCTCGAGAAAACGGGTGGGGCAGACTTAGAAGAAAGTTTGCTAATGGTATTATGAAGGGGTTTGTTATGTCATCCAAGCAAAGTTGTAGCGTAGCTCCGATTACTGATGGATCGGAAATGATCATAGATGCTACTCAGGAAGAGGAACAGACTGTTTCTCAGGCAGGTACTTCATCACCAGCATCACCTTGTGGCTCACCAGATTCCTTTTCTTGTTTCCCAAACAGTAGCCCGGATAGGATTAAGGATATCTGTAAAGAAAATGCATCATCATCAACGCCTTGTTCACCGGACTCTGGTTTTACAGGGGGCAGTCCAAAATTTAGTTCAAAGTCACCTACACTCTCACCTTCAAACTCGGACCATTCCAGTTCGTTTACCTTCTCACCCTCATCATCTAACTGGTCTGACCTATCGTTCTTCTCTTCTCAGCAGCCTTCACCTTCTGGTTTAGAGTCCACAGATCTATTTACCATTAAGAAGCCTTCCTTAGTTGAGAATCCTTGTTTATCTCCTAATTTACTGTCTCCTTCACCAACTGAGGCATTTTCGGCCAATGGTGCTCTAAGGGTGTCAAATACTTGCTTTACAAAAGGGAAGTTTCCCTCTATTGCAGAGCGCCGAGGGAGTAGTCCTCCACCCCGCATGTTTTTGTCCGCAATTGATGAACCTACGGAAGCTCCAAAGAACCTTGTGAGATCATGGTCCTTCTCCCTGCCCGACTTTGATGATGAAGTGATGGAGGACCCGGATTTCAGCCACTTTGAGGGCGAAGGCAATGGAGAAGAGCTGATGTTAGATGCTGACTTAATTAGTGCTGACAGAGATTCGCCAAGTAAGGTTGAAGATAGAAAAGAGTATAGTAGCGCTGATCTTCCCTCAGGTCATGTGATCGATGATGTTGCAGAAATGACAAACCCAGTTTTGTACAAGTGGCCTAGCATGAACAAGGTTGAGATGGCTCAGCTTCGCATTCTTAGTTCTGGATCAGCGTATGTGTTGTTAGCTCCAGATGCGAGTTTGGGCAATCCTGTCGCTGTGTATGTCTGGTTAGGCCGGGACGTATCATATTCACAAGGGCAGAGACAATTGCTCAGTTGTGACGGAACAAATGATGACCACTTTCATTGGCAGATGGTTGGGCACAACATCCTCAGTCAAACGGGTTTACCAGAGAATGCACCGATACAGGTAACTATTGCACCCTCATAGTAGAGTTGTTTATTTTTTGTTCCAAATTTAATATCATGCTAGTATTCTACCATCTCAACCATTTCTTATCTTGAGAGGTTGAGGATAGTGAAATCACGAACGGTCACTTTGTGCAGATTGTGAAAGAAGGCGAGGAGCCAGAGCAGTTCTTGAACCATCTCAACTATTTCTTATCCCGAGAGGTCGAGGATAGGTGCAATTGAGACTGAGTTTGGGAAGGATGCAGCTTACGCTAGGAATTTGGCTTGCAGTGAATCGGCATCCCAGGCGGTACAAGTAATGCTCATCTGCTTGTGTGATGTATAGAGATTTGAGTTTTTGTGTCTTGTAACATGTACAGAAACCAAACCACTTTATGCTTCATAGAAATTACAAGTAAATAATGGAACAAGTGAAATGAGATCATTTTACTTACTGTTTTTAAGGGTTTGTACAAGGGTTTCTGAGATATACACATAAGGTTACTCAAAATCGATGGTTCAACAAAATTTAACCCTAGTACAGTTCTCTTCCTCATAGTTTATTCTGCGCTCTTAACAAAGACATTGTTGGACCCATTGCACTGCTTCTCAGGCCCCTAAAGGACCAATACCTCCTCCCTGAATTCTCTTTCATACTCTGGTCATCTTCCTGAGAGAGCTGTGCGTTCTTGGTATTTAAAGCCTGATTTATCTCCTTCCATGCTTTTCCATTTTCTGCATTGAAATAACAGTACAAAGCTATATCATCCATGCAAATTAGACAGCTTCATGATTTTGGTATCAATTAACTATCAATATCCTGCAAGAAAACTAAATGGTACAGTAGGTACCTTGGGTGGGAACACGGGTTTTGTCACTGTTGACACTGATGTTGTGATCTGATGGACCATCTCCAATTACATGAACTCCATTGACTCCTCCAGTGATTGCTTGTGTTGAATCCAAGTTCCCATGCTTGACAGTACGTATGTTGACGAGAGATGAAAATTTTATCTGTATAAGATCTCCTTTTGTCAGTTTTTATGCAATCTAAGAGATGCAGAAGCAGTTCCACCTTTGCTTGCAAGATAATAGTCAGATTTCAGATAAGCACAAGATCCATGTGGGCTAGACCATGTGCCCACATATGAGAATGTTTCGGATAGCCTAGGCATTTTGCAGACCATACCATAAGTTAGCCAGTTGGTCAAGTTCAAAAGTGGCAGGAATTTCTCAAGTCCTTACATTTCTCTGTAGTTGAACATTAATGTGCAATTAACTCAACATACAGGATTCTGATTCTAGGTAAGACATTCTAGTTTTCACAATGTGATCAACTAAACCCAAATGAGATTGCAACTTTAAATTTGAAAACCATTAGCCAACGATAACTACAGTACTATATAATTGCTTTCAAATAGCAGTCTGTTATTTGTCCGACTAATGCCCTAAAGCATATTAATATGAGCCCATGATGCATGAACGCTCTCACTGGCTAAGGTAGTTAAGTTTGTTAGGAAAAAATATGCAGCCACGGACTCGAGTCTCTGACTCTCCGTCGAGCTTGAGTGCTTGTTTGCAATGGGTACAGTATTAACAAGACTGATGTAGACATTAAAGAATAAAAAATAATGTACCTCTAATGTACCATCTTCTGCATAAAGGGAAGTATTTGACTGTAATTCAGATGCCTCCTCATCTATATCCTTCTCAGAAGCAATTGGATATTCTGGTACTGGTGCCAGCAAAATGTTATTGGACTCAGGATTATATCGCGATATCTTTCCAACCTGCAGGCAGAAGAACATGCTAAATAATGTATTTCAAGTCCTCAATTTACAGCTATGCATTAATTTAGATGCAGAAAGTGTATTACTCTAAAGGAGGAAAGCTCGGGGGTCCAGGATGATGATAACTCAACCAGACGATATGCAACTATGTCACCTTCCTGAAAAGAATAACAATAACCTTTTAAATTCTTGGAATGAGCAAATAAGATGACAGAAACATGTTTGAGCAAGGTATCGAAAGGGGAGGCAGGGAGAGGGAATGGATACATGCAAAAACAGAAGCAATTTAAAACAAACCTTAGGTGTGCTAGCATATGGTGCTAGCTTATCGAAGTCTAAGGGATCATTTGTAGACAACTCTTCTTCAATACTCGGCACTCCAGATAACAGTGGAGACTCTGGACTTCGATTTCTATGATCATTCTCCATACCCCATTTTTGACCCTTTTTCTTGCTATTTATCCCATTCCACTGCAGTGGTTCCTGAAGCATGGCAAAAGATTAAACACGACATAAATCCTTTCTGTGGTTTACCAGGACATACAAATACAATAGACAAAGCAGTAAATAAGGGAACAAATAACAAATGTGAACCAAAATAAACTTAATGAAACCCCAGATACGCATAACATAGGAAAACGATAACCAAAAAATTAGACAAAGAACATACCACTGAAACTTGATTATTTTGTTGGAAACGATGATCTGCATCAACCAGAAAAATTTAACACCAATAAGATTTTACAGTAAGAATGCAGTTTGTTACTAAACTGATAGTAGTTTAACCAAATGAAGCTGACATCTGAAGTAAATATAGAGATGGGGTGTGTGCTACATGCCAATATGTGGACACCAAAGAATTATTTCCTGAAAGAAAACCATTTCCCAGCATTTAGACCATGCACTGGACAGTCTATTGCTCAAAGTTTAAGATGTATATCATATCATGAAAATAGGACACATCAATGCAACGGCAAAATAGGAAAACATGGCTATCCTTGTGATAACTTCAACAATATCAGTAGGAAGAGAGATACCTTCTCCTAGGGGCTTAAAACGTATATGGCCAGGCCGAACTACCACAGGAACATAATACTCTTCTGCGTCACCATTTTGATCTGATTTCTGGTGTTCCTCAGAAAATATACAGGCAACTTCGCTAGGTGCACTATTATTTTGATCGGGTTCTAGTTGTCTGTCAGCAAATATAACATTATCTTTGTCAGGTGATTGTTGATTATCTTGGAGTATTTGCCTCTCACACAGCTGCAAATTTTAAAGATAGCAAACACAAATCACAGTTAAAGCTTATTACACTAATTACAGTTAAATGAAAATGTCATGCACTCAACTCCCTCACTCTTCAATTTCAAACTTTCTCTAAAACCCTAGTCAAAATTGGTTAGTTTCTGTCCACATCTCTTCAACTTTCTTGTACCTAAAACAAGTTTATACTAGTTCATTCATGCAGTTTGAAAACATTATAAAAACAAAGGTTCGAGTGTTTGAAAAAAATTTGAACAAGTATATATTTGTTTTACTATTATCACCACAACATATAAACACAGTAAAAGTTCATTGCGTAGTCATACTACATTGAGCAAAAATATATCTTGATTTCAGCTCTAGAAATGAAATCAGTCTTTTTATCGTACCTCTTTCTTTTCCTGCTTAATTAACCTCAACCATTGCCTTTTGGCCTTTTTACGCCGAGCACTTCTACTAGGAACCTGAAAAATAAAGGATCGGAGACATTATATGGAAGAAAACAAGATAGTACCTTTTGAAACAGAAACTGCTTATGGATGATCTAAAAGAGTCGAGCTCGAGCTAACAAAGTGAACTAATAAAACTACAATCACAATTATGAATGATATGAACCATATATTGAAGTATTAGTTCGGACTTCCTAGAGTATTTAACACAACCATACTAGAGCATTAGTTCTGCTCCAATATTGTTTGTCTAGAAACCACATTGCATCTGGTAAAATGTGTTCATTTATTTATTTTTGAGTAAAGATTATGATTTTGAGTATTAGATGTCGAAGAGAATAAATCAAGATTATAAATTTTACCACAAACACAGCTGCGCCAAATGCTGTTTAAATCTCAACTTTTGCTATAGTTTCTATATCAATATAGTTTTACAATATGGGAAAACTTGACATGAGACATCAAAGTTCAAACCACCAAAAGAGAATAATACAACTTCAATGAAGTAGTGCTTTAACCTTGCACACATATTGATGATCAATACCTTACTGGTTCCCCCAGGAGTCTGTAACGCATCCAAGTGTTTTTCACCCTTTTCTTCCAGCCCATGAGACCTAAAGAAAAAAAAAGGGTAGTTTGAGAGAGAGAGAGAGAGAGAGAGAGAGAGAGAGAGAGAGAACTAAGGGAAGGAAGAAACATCCACACAAGCACACAGATGCAGAGAAGGCTTTGTAAAAAATTGCATGGGATAAGTTATTTTCCCCTGATTTGTAAATTATAAATTTAAGAATATCTTATAAGATTAAGTTACTCTCGAAACTCTAATTCTTTTCTAATTCATGGATGCTTATCACATTAGCTACTCATAAGAAAGCAATGCATATGAATTAAAAGTAGCGAACGTGAAAACATTATCATGGGACCCAGAACAACAACTAACACAATTGCTAAGAGTACCATAGCCCCAATCATGAGGTAACATCTACCATATTTCAGTAGCTGACGCCCCAAAGAAATATAGAAAGGTATAATAGTATAATACAGGCTAGCAATATAAACATCATGAGCAGTGCATCTGCATTAAGTACACAGTTTATGAACACTTAAGTAACTTTGGGAAACCCAATTGATAAAAGACTAAAAGTTGCCAACGTTTTCTCAAAGTCAGGATTGTATGCACAAAGTGAGGGCACATGGAGCGCACAAAGTGAGGGCACATGGAGCGCACAAATTGAATCATTTATAAAACATGTAAAAAATAGACATGCAACATTCTAGCATATAAAAAAAATATACATCATGAGTATGGAACCTACTGTTTTGCACTGGATGAAGATTTACTGCGATCATTACTATGTTTGTCAATCTTGGAGGCATTCATTTCGTCATGTTCACCTTGTACAAGACATGACTTGTCCTTCTTGGAAAGTTTCTTTTTGGAGAGGACCCTGTCATGAGGAGAGCTTCTATTCTGCTTTGCAAGGACATCATCTCCAACATTTTCAGCATTTAAATGTTTTTCAAGGCTAGTATGTTTTCTCTTCTTACTCCTGTGAAATAGAAACAACAAAGAGTTACAAACCCAGAAACAGCTAATAAACGTCCATAGTCCAAACAACTAGATGCTGGCCTGTGCACCTATCAGGGTCATTAAATGCACATCAAAAGCGAATAACTTAAACCACAACATCTTTTGTTGCATGAAGCATATGACAGGTATCTAAGAGTAACACGGAAAAAGCAGGGTACCAAATCTTTAGACCATAGATCATTCTATTAACCACTGTGAAATGTAAATGACATACAAATTTAATGAGTAAGTAACTGGTTTCTACCTTCAGCTTAAACAATGCAAAACCTATTATTTAGATCAAAGAAGTTTAATGTAATAGAATGCATTACATACTTTGGACTTCTAAGTTCCTTTGACGCCTTCCTTTTCTTGGAAGTCTTGTCTTTAACTGGTGTTATCTCAGCTTGAGGAGCATCCCCTGACTGGTCATCTTCATCCTCTTCCAGTTCACTCTCATAGCCCCCAGTTTCCTTTTCAAACTCCTCATTTGCTAGAAGCATCAGACCTGTATGTACAGGTTGCTTCCTCACAATATTTTCCACCTCCCAAGAATTCCCTCGATCACCTAACTGGATGATGTCGCATAACACCCCCTTTTTCTTTGTCACACTGTTCCCAAGCAACAAAATCAAAATAAAATTCAAGATACATGGCCACTAACACCTGGAATTAGCAAAAATGTTGTAGGCATGAAGTAAACTGACCTGATGACATCTTTATCCTTTAGAAGACAAGTTGACTCAAAAGGTGGCAAAACATAACCATCCATCTGAACAGATTTAAACGTTAAGTGATAGATCAATCCAACCTCAAATTCACAGAAATCAAAAACCTCATTCCCTTATAAAAAAACACCTACTATTAATTAGGCATTTCAAAATACAAGCCAATGACAACAAACATAATAATCTAGGCAAAGCAATGGAACAAAGTGAAACACGCAGCATATTCTGTTTGTTTCCCAAGAAGAAGAATAAAAAGAACCAGAAACACCAGTATTGTGATATAACGCCAACCATTGTGTCCTGCCGATACAGCATTATGTACAAAATTGTTTCTGATGCGGAAATTAGGGAGTGAGAGAGACATACGGAGAGGATGATGCCATTGGAGCAAGCGTTTTCGAGGTCGAAAGCTTGAAGGATGTAGGAGGCAAGGTCGGAGATGGTCTGGTGCTGGGGTTTTAGGAGAAGCCAGCTTCGCTTCAGCCCCGAGCTCTTCTGCGACTTGCTGAGAATACTCCGATCCTCGAACACCGTTCGAAGCCTCACCGTCTCCGGTTCCATCGTACGGAAGCGGTGGCCGATCAATTTGATGATCTGAATTCTTCTTCCTTAAACCCTCAATGGGGTTTCAGTGAGCTTGCGGTTGAAGTATCAGACTATCAGATCACCTTCAACTTCAGCGCGTGAGCTTTACACGATGGTAGTAAATGTCAAAAGTCAAATGACTGAAACACCCTCGTAATAGGAATGAAATTACAAATCGGACCATCGTAGGAATCTTCAACTAATTAACTACTCACCAAAACCTTGCTGGCCAAGAGGTTAAATCTCTTAATTTCAGTTGTGAGATCTCAGTTTCAAATCTCACCCGCAAATGATATTTAGTTTAGAATGTATAGTTAACTACTAAGTGCCCCAAGTCTGGGGCACTCTAGACAAATGAACAACTCAAAACCCTGAATCGAGTATGATCGTATGGGTGGGGTTTTGTTGGAACTTGTGAATATTTAAAAAAATTATTTTAATTGGCTTTTCACTTACTTTACTCTTGTCTCACGTAGACAATATGCTAATAATTTTGCGAGTTTAAATACAACCTTCTTATTATAGATACTGGTGACGACGACATGACGTCATCCTGACCAGCCGGCTTGATGCCCGGTCGGATTTTTAATACGTCAAGGAGATGCTCTACTAAAAATGCCTGTTTTTTTTCTTTTTTTTGCTAAAATGAAAATGTCCGATTTAAAATTAGTATAGGATCAAACGAAATCAATCAGAATTAGAAACCGGTCATAAAGGAACGTGTGGGCCCACATATACTAGTATAAATACGGGTACCGGATATAACTCGCCGACCAACTGCGACCTCGCTGATCAGCAGATCAGCACTCTTTCTCTGCGTCCTCTTCTTTGTCTGCAAATCCTCAAGTCTTCAATAGACTGAGTATACGCATTTTTATTCATTGAAACTATTCAAGACATTGTTTTCTTCTCAGTACGAGGAACAGTAAAAACAAGCGAGCATGAAGATCCTCGTCTTGAGCTATCTCTGCTTCATTCTTGCTTTACTCACTCACAGGTCATTTCTCGTTTCTCCGTTTTCACTATTATGAGCTGTATCAGTTTTGGGCACTCAAGATATGCTTGATCCAATGCTCTAAACTGTCTTTTTTTTTTTTCTTTTCTTTTTTAAGTAAACGAGTTCTGAGCATTACCCATTTTAGCTAAATCCTTCTGCAATTTTTTATTGTTGGAAATTTGGAACTGTGTGTATGGTGTGCCTTTGGGGATTAGAGACATTTCAATGAAGAATTTCATTGCTGATTGAAGCTTTTTGTGTTAGAAAAATTGGGGCTATAATGCTATATATATTGATTGTTCAAGCATTTCCAAATCTTGGAATATTCATAGTATAGGCTATTAGTGGTGGGTTAATCAATATTCAATCTTTTTCGTGGGTGCAATTACTACTATACTATTGTGTGTGCGTGTGTGTGTGTGTGTGTGTTTTGTATACAATTTGATGAATCTGGTTTGGTTTGTGATGTGTGTGAATGATTGCACATTCCAGGAATATTCATAGTACAGGCTATTAGTGGTGGGTTAATAAATGTTCAATCTTTTTCGTGGGTGCAATTACTACTTATAGTATTGTGTTAGTTTTTTTTTCTTTTTTTGTATACAATTTGATGAATCTGGTTTGGTTTTACTGTGTTATGTGATTTTAAGTGTATATAGACCAGTGTTAGTAATTAAGTGATGTGTGTGAATGATTGCTCATTCTAGGAATATTCATAGTACAGGCTATTAGTGGTGGTTAATAAAAATTCATTATTTGACATGGGTGCTGTTACTACTATACTATTGTGTTTGTTTGTATACATTTTGATGAATCTGGTTTGGTTTTCTTTTGTTATATGATTTAAGTGTACATGGATCAGTTTTAGTAATGGAGGGATGTGTGTGAATGATTGCTCATTTCAGGGGATTGTCTCAATCGCAAGCTGATTTACCGCCTAGAGGTTGGAACTCGTATGATTCCTTTTGCTGGACCATTTCCGAAGAAGAGTTCTTGCAGAATGCTGAGCTTGTTTCTCAGCGCCTACATTCTTATGGATATGAGGTTACTAAATAAAATGACTTTGTGGCATCCTCCTTGTTGCACTTCTTGACTAAATAGATTTGTGGAGAATGAGTCTAATTACTTTTTTATTTTTGTTCGGTTTTTCCATGAAGTATGTTGTGGTGGATTACCTTTGGTATAGGAGAAAAGTCCCAGGTGCTTACGCCGACTCTCTGGGGTTCGATGTGATTGACGAATGGGGTAGAATGGTACCCGATCCGGACAGATGGCCCTCATCCAAAGATGGGAAAGGGTTCACTGAAGTGGCAAATAAGGTACATAGCATGGGTTTGAAGTTTGGGATTCATGTTATGAGAGGAATAAGCACACAAGCAGTCAATGCAAACACGCTGATCTTAGACCCTTTCCAGGTATTTCTCTCTTTTTGCACATTAACTCATTTCTTCACCGGAGGATGTTTTATTTCATTTACAAATAAGTTTAAAAGCACAAAAGGATGGACGGGTTGCAAGTAATTTGGTTGGCAAGCTGGGATTGAAAGTTCCATCAGAGTCTCATTTCTATTAATAATATTAGAATGTCTGCAGATTAAGGCTATATTTATGTACTTATTTCATTTTGTAGGGTGGTCCTTATATGCAGTCTGGTAGAGAGTGGCGAGCAAAAGATATTGCACTGACAGATAGGGCTTGTGCATGGATGCCGAATGGTTTCATGAGTGTGAATACTGATTTGGGAGCTGGAAGAGCTTTCTTGACATCACTCTATAAACAGTATGCTGAATGGGGCGTGGATTTCGGTAATTTCTCAGTCAGTTGATAGTAATTGTGCTTAGTGTAGTCATTGCTTATTACCTCACCATACTATAGATGCTGCAAAGAAATACATTTCTTTAATTACATCTGCTTTAGTTTAGACAACATTTAAATTTCAAGTTTATTTTCCATTGCTAGCTATCCTGATAATAACAAATGCCTCAAGATGGTCATCAACTTTCATAGTTTTTGACACGTGTGGAACCATGTAATAGTTTTGTCCTTAAATTGTCGTATTTTTAGCTGCTAACTTTCTAAACTGAGCGTGTATAAAAGATGATCTACTTGTCGTAATGCCTCAATTTTTCACTCAACTTCAATGACATTTATTTCATTGTTTTCTTTGCAGTAAAACATGACTGTGTGTTTGGTTCTGATTTGGATTTAAAAGAGATAAGCTTGGTGTCTGGGGTATGCAGTCGTGCCCCAATTATGTGATATTGGTTCTATCTGGCAATAGTTTTTGGGATGGTAGTAGTAATTATTTTTTCCTTGCACAGGTTCTGAGAGGAGCTGGTCGTCCCATTTTGTATTCCTTGTCTCCAGGAACCAGCGTGTCACCAGAGTTGGCCAAGGAGGTTAGTGGACTAGCCAACATGTACAGGATAACTGGTGATGATTGGGATCAATGGGGAGATGTTGCAGCCCATTTTGATGTCTCAAGGTCGGTTAAGCAATCTTTTCCCGGTTAACAGTTTATGATTTCTGATTAACTTTCATACATGTCTTGTTCTATTTGGATCTTTTTCTATCATATAATACTCCTAATCTAATTACTTCTCAACAGGGATTTTGCAAACGCTCAAATGATTGGAGTGGAGGGGTTGCAGGGGAAGTCATGGCCTGACTTAGATATGCTTCCTCTGGGATGGCTTACTGATCCAGGTGATAAGTTTAAAATGTTTTTTTTTAATCTTCTCATAATATTACGATACTTAACTCCTTCACGTTTGGGTTGTTAATATTGAGTGGGTGAAAATTGCATAATGGCAACATACACTCACTGATCAGCGAATACTAATTTACGGATGAGGTGCTTGCTGTTACAATGACGAGGCATGTGATTATGCTATGAATTCTTCAATCCTGCTGAGCAGTTTTAGAAGAAAACCCGGCTTTTACAATGTCACCTTGCTTATGGAACAAATACTGCAATATAATGTTACTACTATGATAAACATGACACAGATTTTTAAGGTTTTGCAAATCTGCTAGCCTGGAAATATATGTTTCTAACTTGGACACTTAAGTTAGAGAAGATGGACGGACGGACAGATGAAAAGCCATCATTTAATTGGATTTTTGTTCATGTTAGGTTCAAATGAAGGTCCACACAGATCTTGTAACCTTAATATAGATGAGCAAAGAACACAGGTATGCACATGAGAACATATGATCTATTTTCTTTGTACTTCTGAAGAATTTGACACTCCTGACCCTTTGTATTTATCACTGACAGATGACTCTATGGTGTATGGCCAAGTCTCCTATCATGTTTGGTGGAGATATGAGAAACCTCGATGAATCCACATTTAGTATCATCACAAATCCTACTGTACTGGAAATTAATCTCTATAGCTCAAACAATATGGAGGTATGCGAGCCCGTCCAATTATATAATTTTGGAAATAGTGAACTCTTCAGTTGCATTCTAACATATTATTTCTCTTACATTTACAGTTTCCTTATATTACCGGTAAAAAATCTCTCAGAAGTAGACACAATGTAACCGAGCCTTCAAAAAGAAGTAAACAAGTAAAAGCATCAGATACACATGTTTTTGGTCTTACTAGCTGCAAGGATTCAAAAGCCAGTGGCTGGTCTGTTTCAGCTCTTGACAACGATCTCGAACAAATTTGCTGGCGGGGGAACTTGGGAACCAGATACATGCCACCTTTTTGCTTATATAAAAGAAAATCTCTTCTGTCATCGTAATATTACTAAACCTTTTTACGGTGTGCTATTTTAAAATGTTCTCTCAATTATATTATAACTTTAACATGAAACTGTTGTTGGTGTAGAGATGAAGGGATAACCAACAAGCAGCAGTATGAAGGAAAATTTCATCTATTGGCGAAGGAGAGAATGGGCCTGGCAAACGAAGTACAGGGTTTAGCAAATGAAAGAATGTGGTTGTGCTTGGATGCTTCTCCGAAACAGAAGCACGCTTCGAAAGAATTCAAGAGAGCTTCATTTTCGCCTTGCAAAATGGATGCCAACCAGGTAAATTTTCGTCTCAATTCCCAATTTCATTAAGAATAGACGGTCTACGCTGACAGATTCCCCTAGCCTTTGATGTATGAGGTTCCAAGAAGGATAGTTCCAAAATTAGTTTTGTTACAGATACCAATAAAGAAACTCGTGTTTAATTCCATGTCGCACTCACTACCATATAATGTTCAAGAACTAACTTATCAAAACTTAACAGATGTGGGAATTGCACGGGAACAGAACTCTCGTGCACAGTTACTCGGGTCTATGCGCAGTAATGGAACAAGGTGACAATGATACACAAGTTGATGATTGCCTACTAATCAGAGACATTTGAAAGCTTTCTTTCTTATACATCCTTGTTTATATATTACTGATTGATAACTGATGCAGCTCAAGCTGTTCCTACTGGAATTCGCTCTTGGATTGCTACTGGAAGGAATGGTTAGATTTCCCAGAACTCGCCATTAACATGGATTAAACTGCATCATCATGTATAATTGGGTTTCTTTCCTCTCGCCGTCTCTTAATAATTTCTTTTATGCTTTTTCAGGAGAGATATACGTCGCCTTTTTCAACTTGAACCCAAAAAAGACTGTAATATCTGCAACAACATCAGACCTGGGCAAAGCTCTCCCAGGCAAGAACTTGAATAGTTGCACCTACAGAGAAGTATGGAGTGGGCAGGAGCTAGGGTCACTGGGGCAGTCATTGTCAATGGCAGTTGAAGTGCATGGTTGCTCTCTATTTGTCTTGAACTGTGCTTAGCTCTAGGAGGTATGAGATCTTTAGTTGTATTGTATCAGAGAACCAGAAGCATTTTTAAATAAAATATGGTATGAGAAATCTTAGAAGCACATAAATGAGCATATCCTATGTCAAACATTGTTTTTTTTAAGGTCAATCTTAATCATTGCAAGGAGGGACAATGTTTGGTGGAGAAATATTCTAATGTAATAGTTATTGAGTAGATTCTCCATATATCTAAATCATACTTTTAATAATAATATTATTGATTGTTTTATAATCTATACATACTTTAAAAGTTGGACAAAAAATAGGTTTATAATGCGTATTTGAGCGCCACATCATCAATTTTTTTAGTTTTGACACAATTTTTTTACATAATTATAAAATTAACTCTAACTTACAATAAGGTAAGTTAGGTAAAAAGAAATATTATCAATAGGAAATTGAAGTTATAATAAAAAGGTTTAGTTTAGAAATTTAAATATATACCATAATTACAATTATTTTGATTTATTATACAAAACTATTCATTAATATAACGTGTTTGTTAAAAATTTATTATTATTAAATTCGTCAAAAATACCCGTGCATCGCACGGGTGTATAAACTAGTTTCTTATATTAAGCAAACAACATATTTGTGTTAGATCCCTTAAAAAACATATTTGGGTTAGAAATGAGAACTCTTACGGTTGAGAATTCTTTAATATCACTTAATATGCGGAAATTACTCACAAATAACAATCATTAAGATAAGATACAATTATCAAAACAAACAATCAATCACAAACTCAAAGACGTTATTCGACTTTGCGTCTTGTTTACACCTCATCACTTTTAATGAATTATCAGTTCAGTACAAAAATATAGACTTTAGAGAACTAGTGTGTCCACTTAAATTTTTAATATACACACACAAAGTAAAATTTGATTATTATATTAGGACGGACACTAACGCCACTTCAAATGTTACTATGACCCTAACTAGTGTAAACTGAAGTGGCATTAGGGTCTAAAGCCAACTTCAATTGACGTTAGGGCGTCCTAGTGCCACTTGAAGTAACGTTAGATTTAATTTAGTAGTTAAGATTTCAAAACACGTAATTTGCTATTTATGTTTCAAAACTACGTGCAATAATTTGCTAAGAAAAACTAATAAATGACTAAACACAAGTATTAATGAACCTTAATTTACACATGAGATGCACAAATTAGATAAATTATAAGCATTAGAATGCTAAGTCATGAACCTAACATTGTAGCCTACCAATAGTAAGCTTGATGGTGACTTCTTATGAAGTTTCCAACATACACATTTAAATTCATTATCTCTTGTTGTCATGGATTGGAGCGGGTAAATTTTGTTCTATAGTTGTTTTTTGTTTTACTTAATAAATTATTAATATTGAACTCTACTTGAATTAAACCAATCCGAAAAACAAGTGAACGGAGACAGAGACAAACACGTGCTTGATATGATGTTTTTATTTATTCATTTTAGCATAAGACCCAAAAATGATTGAGACGACATTAATAATATCTCATTCGTCTCAAAATAAGTGTCATTTTGAGAAGTTAGTATACATAAAGTATCAATAATGTCTATATAATAAATTAGTTGGTATCCTTCATATTGTTAGAACACATTTCTATGGGTTTAAAAGAGTAAATATTTAATATTAACTAATTTATCTTTAATTTTTTTTTTTTAAATAAAAATGACAACACTTATTTGA
>JAYMTH010000302.1:0-23251 GCA_036897465.1 Pelargonium australe
AAAAGTATAAAAGTAAAGCGGGAGCGTTTAAACAATAAAAAAAAAAAAAAAAAAAAGAGAGAGAGAGAGAGAGAGAGAAGAATTGTTTCAAGGATATTTCTAGCTAGTGTTCTACAATATGAAAGAGGCGTATGCTTTAGGTCAGAATTGTTTGACACTTGAATTTCCTAAAACATAAGACCAGTATAGGTAATATGCACAGAAACTTTGGGTCCAATGTCTTCAAACTTATTAAGCATGACAATATGTTTTTTTGGGGTTCATCAAATTGAGACTAGAGCCTAAAACAACAAAAGAAAGCAGTGCTGCTGTCCTTGTTATGTGGCATTTGCTTAAATTGCGAATTTTAGTGAACAAATCAATTGGTATGATTTTGAATCATCACTCCCACTGTTCCTATAGCCCTTTTCCCCATATCGTAAGATTAAATATGATAAGCGAGAGAAAATACCTACCAGTTAAAAAAATATTCAAAACATTGCGCTTATTCATGCATGTCTAAGTACAAAACTAGACAAGCAATATGATTGGCAATTTGATGCATGTTGATTTAATGAAAATTGTATATATGAACTCAGCAATAGAAATAATCATATCGGTTTATCAGCTACCCGTGACTTTTTATTTAAGGGAATTGATACTATAGCAACTAGAGTGCACCTATTCACACACACAGGTTCTGTTTCAATCCACACTATATTTTTGAACTCCCTTAAAGAGAAATTTCCCTAGATATGATACATATAGGGACATCTTGTCATCCTCATATTCTGTGAAACATCTAGTGCGATTCACGTACACCAAATTAGGAATCATTAAAGCTTCTTGTCTTTCCTTCCTATATGATAAATGATGTCAGAATAACACTTCATGGTCCCTTTTTTTTTTTTTCCACATATGGGTTGTTTTCTTTTGTTTTTTAATTGGACCGACCTGAAGCTTTTGTGAATTTCTGATGTGATGCAGTCAAATCCAGTTCTTGAAGCGTTTGGCAATGCAAAAACTGTTAGAAATAACAATTCCAGGTGGATATCTGGAGTCCTCCCTTAATATTGTGTGGTACTTTTTTTATTATTATTATATTTATTTTGCGTTTAGCTGGTCACTAAAGCACAAATTTCATGTGCATGTGTCAAACACTGATTCCTGCTTCTGCGTTCACACACATATATTTTTATCGTCTATGAGATGTTGCTCAAGTTTTCTAGTCAGGATGCCTCATATTAGTTAAGGAAAACGAAGATAGCCCGTGCTCCCCTTCTGTGTTATGAATTTTTCCTATAGAGAAGAAAAAAAATTGATGTCATGGACCAATCTCTTGCTCATTCGTATAACATACTGATGTTCTTTTGAATATGTTGACAGCCGTTTTGGAAAATTTGTTGAGATTCAGTTTGACGACGATGGAAGAATATCAGGGGCAGCAATCAGAACTTATCTTTTAGAGAAATCCCGTGTATGCCAAATCTCAGATCCTGAGCGCAACTATCATTGCTTTTACCTTCTTTGTGCAGCACCAGCAGAGGTATGTATCTTAGTTTGATCACTTCTTTTAGTATATATCTCTTGATTATGTTTCAACAGAAAACAGTGACAACATTGTAGCTAATTACTTTATATCTTTCAGGATATTGAGAAATATAAGTTGGGAAATCCTGAGACATTTCACTACCTTAATCAATCCAGTTGCTTTAAACTGGGTGGTGTAAATGATGCTAATGAGTATCTTGAAACTAAGAAAGCTATGGACATTGTCGGAATAAGTGGGCAAGATCAGGTCTCGCCTTTGATGTGTATATTAACATTTGTTGCAGCACATATACATGAACATATTTGTACAGTGAAACTGGGAATCACCTCTTTCTCTCTCTCTCAGGATGCAATCTTCAGACTCGTCGCTGCAATCCTTCATCTTGGAAACATTCACTTTGCTGAGGAGGAAGACATATCAGTTTTAAAAGATGACACAGCCAAATTTCATCTGCAAATGACAGCAGAGCTTCTCATGTCTGATTGTCGCCTTAACACTATCATGTTTTTTTTTAATCCTTTCACTTATTCTATGTGTCTTGATTTTATCCTTTATCCAGGTGTGATCCTCTTGCGCTAGAAGATGCATTGTGTAAGCGTACAATGATCACTCGAGAAGAAGTTATCAAGAAAAGTCTTAATCCTGTTGGTGCAGCAGTTAGCAGGGATGGTTTGGCAAAGACAATATATTCTACCTTGTTTAATTGGTAATAGGCTAGCTTCTTGATTTGTTAATATCAGGTTTTGTAATTCTTTGTATATCATAACGTAAGGATTCTCTTAAGGATGTGTTATTTCTGGTATGTCCAGGCTGGTGGATAAAATCAATATTTCCATTGGGCAAGATATTAAGTCAACAGGTCTCATTGGAGTCCTTGACATCTATGGTTTTGAAAGCTTTCAAACTAATAGGTAATGCTTGATTACATTAGTATGCGTGTATTAAGAGAGAATCAGAGAGAGTGGTTGCGAGATTGATTATTAATTAGGTCTAATGTAAACTTGGTTGCATTATGACAAATCTTCCTCTTTCACCCAAATTTATCATGGAAGGATTTCCTAACCTCCTACATTGAGGTAACTTGGGAATCCTATCATACTAACTGTTCATTGGTACAATGATTGATGAGTGAAATATCTGATTTATTGTTGAGTTTAGCCACTTATATCTTTTACTTTGTGATTTTGATATCACAGATTTTCATTTTATGCAGTTTTGAGCAATTGTGTATAAATTTCACTAACGAAAAGCTGCAACAACATTTCAACCAGGTATGAGGTTAGTGATAGTTTACGCCTTCAAAATTTACTCTATTTTTCAGCATTTAATCTGACTTTGATAATGGATTTCAGCATGTGTTTAAGATGGACCAAGAGGAGTATGCAAAAGAGGATATTAGTTGGAGTTACATAAATTTCGTCGATAATAAAGATGTCCTTGATCTTATCGAGAAGGTTCTGATCCCTGTCTTAGTCTGCTTAATATTAATCTTTGGAGCTTATCACTCATCTATTCCTATTGTTTGTCAGTTATTAACTTGGTAAAGTTCCAATGTGGAACTTGCCTCTGGTTTGGCCTTCTCCTATATGGGAGCAATCAGAAAACCGCTTGGCTTTAAAGGCCATCAATCTTTTATTTAGTTGGATGACTTGAAATTTAGTACTGAAATGTTTTTTCAACCCGATCTAAACTTCTGCAGAATATTAAATTTGTCGGTGATTCAGTTGCATGCCTTATTTATGTACACACACACACACACACACATATGTTGGCTTTGTCTAGAAAGGTTTGCTAATTATTTCACAAATGATCTGACATGTAAAGATTTTCAGCTGAATTCCAGCATTCCCTAGTCATGCTGGAAATAAATCCAGCAGCCTCTTGCTTCCATCCGTGATAGTACCAGACAAATTTTGAACAATGACTTTCAAACTGAATAGGATCTAGATTACTTAGCCTGCTAGACTCTCTATATGCCACTTTAGAGCAGTACATGTATTTGGTTTTGAATGTTTAAATACATTTGAAATGGTTTAGAGATCGTTAAACTCAAGTTAGAGTTGGGATTCAGATGGTAAACCCAGAGCGGGACTTGGCTAAGAATATATCCAATGTATATTAGACTGATTGTGTATTTTTGTGGATAATTATGCATATTAGACTGATGATCTCATTTAGTTCCCTGGAATGCTAAGTCAACATCTTTTGCTTGCAATGCTAAAAGTTGACACAAATTAGGATAGTATCTGGTTGCTTCGTGAAGATTCTTTTTCCAGGTCTTATTTTATTTTATCCTTTTATTGCTTCTAGCAGTTCAACTATTAGTACACAATCTGCTGAATTAGTTCTCTTTCACAGGTCTCTAATTCATAGTACTTTTGCAGAAACCAGGCGGGATCATTTCCTTGCTTGATGAAGCTTGGTATGATAACATCTCCCTTGCTGCATTATTATATGCATACCTCCTTTCTGGAAGATATTAGATATATGATCTTGGTGCATTTTTGCCTATTCTCACTATATGAAATGGAACAGCAGCTTTCATGCTTGCCCTTTATTTTGAAGGTTTACTTTTCTTTTTAAGTTGCTTAATTGTTTTATATATATTTTTTTCTGTTTACAGTATGTTTCCAAAGTCAACTCATGAGACATTTGCAGAAAAGCTTTATCAGACATTCAAATCTCACAAGCGCTTCATCAAGCCAAAATTGACTCGATCAGATTTTACCATTATTCATTATGCAGGAGAGGTGAGCTTTGGTTCCTGTATTTGGCTGCATAATTTGTTATTTTCTATTGTTGATAGCCTTTGCATTCAAGCATTATCATTCTATGCATTTCTTTTCAGGTTCAGTATCAGTCTGATCAATTTTTAGACAAAAACAAAGACTATGTTGTTCCTGAACATCAAGATTTGTTGAGTGCTTCCAAATGTTATTTTGTAGCAAGCCTTTTCCCTCCACCATCTGAGGATGCACGCAAAACATCAAAGTTCTCATCTATTGGTTCACGTTTTAAGGTATCTTATTTTTCTACCATGCTTGTTTCCATGCGTCAAATTTCACATCATAATTATGTATACATTTACTAAAAGGTAAATTTTTAAGTATGAGGCAATGCCATATGTCATCAACTATTCAATGTCCATGCTAATATGAAAAAGGTAAACCTGTTGTTCTGACCTAATTTTGATGCAGCAACAACTACAACAATTGATGGATACACTTAATTCTACCAAACCTCACTACATTAGATGTGTGAAGCCAAATACTGGATTACAACCTGCTGTATATGATAATTTAAGTGTACTGCAACAACTACGCTCTGGTGTAAGTAAATATTTTTGTTAAACTCATATCCATTAGCACTTAATTTCTGCCAATGTCATGCTGATTATTCTGTTATAGGGTGTTTTAGAGGCAATTAAAATTAAATGTGGAGGATTTCCTACTCGAATGACCTTTGAAGATTTCCTAAGTCGTTTTGCTATTCTTGCAAAGGAAATTTTAAATGAGAGGTAACTAATTCCCAAAAAGATCAGTATATCTTTTGCTTGGTATCTCAAGTTCATGCTGGCTTCTACTGATCTTATATAGTTAAACTCTCTTCTAATGTGACATGACTGCATCTACATGCAGCTGTGAAGAAAGTGTCGCATGCAAAAGGGTTCTGGAGAAGACGGGGGTTACAGGCTATGAGGTAAAACCAAAACTACTCTTGCATGTAATTCAGTTTATATCTGCATTCATTTTACGAGTAAGCTTTTTTAGGCTGTTATTAATGTACAGTTGAAGTTGCTTCAGAGTATGACCTCTGACTGGTTTTGCAGATAGGGAAAACAAAGGTATTCTTAAGATCTGGTCAGATGGCTGAGTTAGATGCACAGAAAGCAAGACTGCTTAGAAATGCAGCGATGCTTATTCAGGGGAAATTTAAAACTAAAGTTGCTCGAAAACATTTCATTACCGTTCGGAGCTCTTCTATCGGTATACAAACCATTTGGAGAGGTGAGTCTTGTGGAAAATACAAAGCCTGTTCCCTATAAATGTACTAAATATTTAGCAAGTTAGGCGTAACCTGAAATTTCTAGGTGATGCATATAGTTGGAAGAGTTTACTTGCAATTTGATTCTCTTAAATAATCTGTATAGCTTTGTTCCACTGTGACTTTGGCTTTAATTGGCTGCTAATATTTATTTTTCTCGAACATGCAGTTTAATATTTGACGTTTTCTCATGACTTCAGGGAAACTGGCTCGCAGGTTGTATTACGACAAGAAGAGGGAAAAAGCCGCTGTACACATTCAAAAGAATTTGCGTAGAATGCAGGCCAAAAGGTCTTACAACGATGCTAGGTCCTCTGCGGTTGTCATGCAGGCAGGTATGCGGGCAATGTCTGCTCGTATCGAATACAGATATAGAGCACAATCAAGAGCAGCAAGGATCATACAGGTTATTATTCATCTTGTTCTTTTCCATGTTCTCCAGGAATGATTATTAATTTATTGTTTAATTATTAATATTACTACTTTATACAATACTCACAGGCCTATTGGCGTGGATTCTCTGCCTTCTCATACTATAAAAACCTAAGGAGAGCAGCAGTGGTTATGCATTATCGTTGGAGGAAAAAAAAAGGGCATCAGGCTTTAAAGATGGTAGGTATTGGTATACACCTGCTGTAAAATTTTCGTAACTTTGTTTAGTTTTTAGCATAACTATTGCATACCACTTTGTTGCCAACAGACACATGATCAGATTACTCTTTTTCAGTCACGGAGGGACTATTTTATTCAGTAGTTTCATACACCCATGTGTGCAACTCAAAATGATTATAATCCTATATATAATGGGTACAGATTACATTCTGAGAGTTGCTTGTTGCTGAGAATTACAGAGGACTTGACAGAAAAGCACTACCCTGCACAGCTCAAAAAGAATAATCTTGTTATGTGCCTGAAGCTAAAAAAACTTTCAATCTGGATCGTAATCCATGCTGAAACATTTGCAATGATGAAAATTGTGTTGCTTGATATTTAAGGTCACTAACTGATGTTCAAAATCATGCTCTCAGACTCCTCACACAGAAGACACGGCAGAGCGAACTATAGAGTCGCAGGAAGAAAGAGTCGAGGAAACGAAAGAGTCAGAGCAAGAAAGAGTTGAGGAAACAAAAGAGTCAGAGCAAGAAAGAGTTGAGGAAACAAAAGAGTTGCAGCAAGAAAGAGTTGAGGAAACGAAAGAGTCGCAGCATGAAAAAGTTGAGGAAAAGAAAGAGTCACAGAAAGAAAAAGTTGAGGAAGCGAATGTGTCTGCTGTGGAGAGAACAATCGAAGAGGCATCTTCAGTTAGTAAAGAACCCGATGTTCCCTTACAAGATGATGGCAAAATCAAAACTTTGACTGCAGAAGTTGAAAATTTGAAGGTAATGTTGATGTTAAACCATAAATGTTTAATCGCTATATATGTAGATATAGCAAGGTGTTTGCCCTATCGATCAATGTTACCAGGAAAAAGTTACTTCTGGAAACAAATGAGTCATATTTATATTCTTCATTAAATTCCTATTTCTGGCTTACAAATTCAGTTACCTTAGTACAATTATGTTTAACTTAATCTGTTCGAAACAGGCTTTGTTGCAGGCACAGAAGCAAAGAGCTGACGAATTAGAAAAAAAGTATGCAGAAGCACATGAATCAAGTGAGAAAAGGCTCAAAAAGTTAAAAGAATCTGAGAAACGAGTTAAAAAACTACAAGTCTCCTTGAAAAGGTAGTATTCATATGCAACTCTTGTATGATTTATATGACTTGAGAAGCTTGTTTCTGGATATTTAAATATGGATATCATCATTCTGTATCTCAACAAAATAAATTTTATTTTTTGCTTCAATTAATGTGAAATGAATTAGTTTATGATCCTAGTATATATCAGCTTCGTAGTATATTAGCTTCCCTTGGCCAACGTAAGAAAAGTTTTTTGACCTCGTTCCTTGTGTTTTGAGCAAGGAAAGTAGAATATAGTATAAGATGGATGCAGACCGCTGTATTTACTTAAACAGTTTGACCAAATTACAACTGTTTTAATCATTATCTCTAGAAGCTCCCACATGTTATTTGACTGATACAAGATCTGATCTAGTGCTTCTCAGGATGATATATTCCATGTCGGACCAATTTACAGAGTTGAAGACAATCTTGCGTTCTTCACCAAACTCAAGTTCAACTTCCGGAGTCGCAGGAAAAGATGATCAAGCGGATGGTACTTCCAATGTCTCTGAAGGTTCATCTGGCGACTCTGATTTTGGTTTTCCACCTCCATCTCATACTCCTGTGAACATCAACTCCCTCAGCCCTGATGCTCTCCAGGTGATGGTCCAGGATATCACAGGAGTAGATGCTTCAGGTCAGTCTATATCTTTATTCACGTACTTTATCACTTACAAGCACACGACACGCAAATAAAATTCATTCTCACTTCTTGAAAGAGCAATTGGTTCATTCAAGTCTTCTCTGTCTGTATAGATGACGAAACTCGTGCTTAAAAGACAACATGTCAGTTTCCATCTGCATAGGATGTTTGTGTTTCATTCTCTTGATGTTGCGTCGTGCAGGATCAGAAAAACGGGCCAGTGAAAAGGGAGCATTTGATGACTACTTCTGATATGGAACTTGTTGTAGCAATAATTTGTATTTTCATTTTAGGTTGTAGTTTCAGAAAATATACGCCGATTTGGCATTACAGAATAGGCACTTACAATGAGAGGCAATTAGAGCTAGCAAGAAAATATATAGAATTGTAGTCATAAATGGTAGGTTAGTTCCAGTTTTGATAGCATATTGTGTGATTTTACTTCTCTGATAATTTGGATACAATATATGTTAAAAGCTTCTGAAAATAGTGATCATAAAATTAAAAATTATAGCAAAACTGAATGCACCAGCCGGGAATCGAACCCGGGTCTGTACCGTGGCAGGGTACTATTCTACCACTAGACCACTGGTGCTTGTTGACAATTCCCTACTTTAAGTTATATATAATAATAGTGTTATTTATATACTTTTTTTGTAAGGTGAAAGTAGGAACTTTTCATTAAATAAAGAATCTCTAAGTACAATAACCAAAAATTCGATAGAGTTAAAGCCACCATTCGAATCCATCAATACTCAAAGATGATCTAGCTATTTGAGACAAACATATCGAAACAAACTAAGCAAAACAAAACACTAGACTCCAAAAACAATTAACAAAAGAAACAAGCCAAACCTACTATAACCAAACTAAACGAAGAACAAAGTTCCGATGCTAATCTCAGACAGCCATGAAGAGTAAACTCCATTGAAACTGGGTGTTACCCAGTATCCAAATCGGGGGCACTAGGCAAGCCCTCTTCCCCCAGCTTGTCCTACTATGTCCATACCACATCTCCGGACCTGCATCATCACAAGTTGAATCAGACCCCAACAAAATTCACGACCCCGCAACCTGATTCTATCGCGAGAGCCACCACCACCTACCACTACAAACTCTTTGTAAAGTTGGACTGAACTCTGTCATAGTCACAAACTCTGAAGATGATGTTGATGCTCTAACCCCTTGCTGCCGATGTCCTAATCCCCTTTTCAAACCCTATCCGTCATAAACGAAAACAATCATCGCCGCCCTAAAAGCCCTGATGGTATTACTCTCACGCGAGAGACACGACCACTCAATTTATGATGCCGTCGCCCTAACCACCCCTTGCCAGCCGCAGTCGGTCTTGTGTGTGTAGAGAGAGAGAGAGACCCTAACTCTTAAATTATCTAGAAACTTTTATACTTTTTTAATTTGAAGGTGAATTGATAGTTAGGCAAAACTTTATATTTTGCACAGTTAAGTGTGTGTATAATATTGTTAGAACTTATATCAAATTATACATACATACAAAACTATATGCATGGTAGATGAAAAAATAACTACATTCAACCACATTGTTTCAATTATTGTTGGTGATAGAAATGAAAAAAATCGGATCAAATCATATTGACTTAATTGATTTGTTTCAAATAGTCAAATCGACTTAAACAATTATCAAGCCGACCTAATCTCTATATCTCCTCCTTTCAGTTTAGAGCTCATTTTGAGCTGCATGAGCTCCTAAACACGTATATAAACACAAGCTACTTTAATGGGGAAAATGAGACAAAGTCACTAAATTTTAAGTTTCATCTTTATTGTATACAAACATATCACCTCCTCAAAATAATTATAATTATCAGAAAACACTCTCTAGCTAACAAGCTGGAATAGCTCAGTTTTTTGGGCTGGGCTTTACATGGGCCTCACTGTGTTTTTTTCATGGGGATCCTTTATGTATAATGGTATTGGGCTGGGCTTTTTTCATGGTCCAATGAGCTTTTTTGCATTATGGGCTGGGATTTTCATGGGCCTATATGAGGTGAGCTCTTTTGGAAATCCAAAATGAGTGTACTTCAATTTGCATGAGAAGTTTGATATCAACTTTTCCATTCCCATTTACTTGTAATATTATTTGGTTTAAGTTGACTTTGAAAAACAAAATGATTGCTTATATGCTTGAGTTCTGCATCAGGTTGAAATTTTGCTCAAATTTGGGACTCAAGTTGAGGTTGTTTCCTAGGTTAGCTTCAGGTTGCAGTTGGATTCAGTTCCTCAGCCAGCTAAGGTTTATTATCGAGTTTGAGATCGTGTTTGGGTTCAATCCAACATCATGTTTTTAGAGTCCGGTAATTTTCACCAAACACGATGAACCAAAATTTCATTCTCATTCCCATTACAAAAGATTTGTGTTAATCTAAACGCCGGAACAGTGACAAATATAAAGGGAAGGGTCTATAACTTGTATATGTGCTGACTAATGAATCAAATCTGTCAATTTAAGCCTCTCTATAGGCTTTTACCAAAATAAAATAGAATAAAAGGACATAAAATGAAAAATTAATCCATACCAAGCAAAACCAGTTTGATACATTTGACTATCTTTATACAAACATGCCAACAATCTTCACAAACCAGCAACAGCATTGAGTATTTTGACGTATTTGATTACCTTGTGAGATAGTATACGATCAGGAAAATAACCACAAATGACACCACGAGTGTAAACATTTTTCTGCTCGATTTGGTTTCAAATACCTAACGTAAAATAAGCACGTGGTTAGACTAGAAGGGGAGATGAAGCATATGTGTTTGCTGCCCGTGACTGAGGCACAATAAAAGAGGTTATTTGGTGTACGTACCGTCTTAAACCGATCCATCGTTCCCGACAGAATTCCCCTTGATGAATCCATATCATTTCCCTAAAATACATATCATGGAAACTTTAGTTACAGCAGCGAAGACGATTCAGAAGATAAGAGGAGATTAGACGGATGAAGCATACTAACCATCCGGTCCAATAGACGGTTATGGCTCTCCACCTCCTCGTTTATGTCACCTGAAAGCTGTTGAAATCTAATATGTTAAAATTTGCAAGGGATTTGGGAGATATTAAAACAGACCACTCAAGAAATTTCAGGTCATAAAACGAGCATATTATTTTTGACAACATTGATCAAGTTCTGGAAATAAAAGGTAAAAGATCTTTCATGGTCAGATAATGAAGATAATTTTTATTTTATTTTATTTTTTATCATCAAAGTGCATGCAGGTTCGATAAATCAGAATTGCCCACTAAGACCAGTTTAGGGTCAAGATTAAATCTACCCTCTTTAGCATAATGACTCTATCTTGTAATCCATCAAGTGCTCTTTCATTATCATGCTCGTCAATTTCATGGGAGGAATATGAAGATGTCGCCCTGATGCCGCCTTCCTCAATTCCATCAAACAGGGCTGTTCTGTTATTACGGAAGTCCCTGCACAAAAAGAGATGTCAACACTCAGCTGAAATGACCAGATAGCACAGTATTGTGGACATAAGTTTTGATTTCAAGCTAAGGCAGGAAAACTCCTAAAGAATCTGGAGTGTGAAGGACGATTGCTTTATGCACGACACTTTGGCACCGTTTGGATTAGAACTTTTGCTCAAGAATCGGAATCGGCATAATGGAAATGAGATTCTCATTGTTCATGTTTGAATAATGATTTTTTTGGACATGAGAATGACCTGGGATTAAGAATCTCATTTTCATTCCCGTTCCAAAAACTTGAATCCAAAACTATCGATGGGAATATAATAGGTTCCAGTAACTTTATCATCCACCAGGTGGCTTATCAGTAAATAAATTTTATTTTTTGTGGAATGTCTAACAAATGAAGATTTAGCATCTTAAACACACTCTTGCAAGCAGCCTGTTATCCTAAGGAAGGTTTTCCATCTTTCCAAAAATGCCTGCGGGTAAAGTTTTTGCTAAGGTTGACACTGGCCATACTATATCAAGTCAAGTGTCACAAATTACCTCCAGGACACGTGTAGTTAGAATACATGAAAAAGAATAGAAATATTGCCCATTAAAACAATTTTTTACTTGTGTAAACAATATGAAAACTACCACTAGAGCTCAATGCTTTTCATGATGGTAGATCTTGACATGACTTGAGCAGGGATGAGACAATTGAAAAAGAAAGGAAACAACATGATACTCTGCATTATCATGATAACATCTTTTTTTACATGTAATGACAAGAGTCTTATTATTTCAAGCCTAGGATGACTCAAAATCATGCAACAACTCAGAGAAAAATAATATATGATAAGTAACATTCAACTATAGGTAAATGGATCTTACTCTTCAAAAGGAGATATAACAGTGAATAGGAAAACATGATTTACGTACTAAATACTTTATTCAAGAGACTGACACTGTTAGTAGTCCAAAATGCACAGTTATTCCTTCTCTTTTTTCTTCTAAATGTATTTTTACTGAAAATATCATAGAAAAAATTCAAGTTATGCAATCTTATGCATTAACGGCTTAACACATTCTATAGGTATTCTATCTATCAAATACATAGACACATGTTAATGCTGCAGGACAATCAAGCAATGAATTGTCATTTCAGGAAAAAGAAGAAAAGAGAGAGGGTAATATGAGAAAGACAGCTCAGGCACTAACTATACCTTAGGGTTGTGTTTTACTAAAAGAACTCCAACCTTGCTCCCGCTAGTAATAAAGAGGGGAAGGAGTAAAAATAAATCCAAAGGCCCACTTAAACCAGTTTTGCAGGCAATCCTCTTTCTGAACTGGATTTCAAGATCCAAAAGCCCCGCAATGATATAACACTATTAGGCTATCAGCAATAACAGTTGAAATAATATGATTGGCTAATGGATCAAATGATAACTGTCAAGGGAAACATGCAAGCTTGGACAAGTACAAATTTCAGAGGATGTCATTTTAAGCTAATGATAACGTCGATAATTAATCAAAAGGTTAGGCTCGTGTGCATTTCTTTTCCATAACTACTAATAAAACAAGACCAAGAAAAAGGAGAACAAAAGATTGAGTTATATCACACCCGTAACTGGAATGCAAAGAACACATTTTATGATCAAAGCAATAGCAATTTCATATAGTGTAGTTTAAGTCAGAATAAGCGGTGTAGCGTACAAACAGCAATGATAAAATGTGAAACTCCTCCATCATGAACATGACTATTGGAGATAAAGGAGTACTCAAATATATAGTTTCTAACATGCTCTAGAAAAGCGGAAAGTGAATGCAACACGCAATGTCAATTCTGTTGAATCAAATCTTAGAGTACACAAAGCTAAATAGCTAATGACTGATCAAGTTACAGCAATGTCAAATTTGTTGCAGCATTAACTCAACTCAAAACACATTCGACCTCTACGCCCTTATACCTACCATCCACCATCAATAGACAGATCAAGCTCGCTCTCTAATGCAAGTGAACCAGATAAACACACTAAAGATTGCTAAACAAACAAATTAAGTCAAAATAATTCACACAAAATGATCAGGTAAGCTAAAATCTCAAAACTGAAACAGACACTGGAATTGCAACTTTGACAGACCTTCTCGGATTCATGTCTTACGCGATCACAAAATCCACCCCCTTCTCCACTTCTGTAACCGCTAATCTCAGCTTTTCGAGCTGTAACTCTCCTTCCTAATAAGAAACACACAATTAGATCGTCAACAACGAATACAAAATCGACGAAATGAGGACTGAAATGAAGCAAAACACCGAAACGCCGCGAAAATTGAGTAACGTCGGATCTAAATTTGCAGTAGAACTCGAAAATTTTGCAAACAATTAGGAAAAAAATGGATTATCGCAGAAAATATAGTACACGAACTGAGAACAGAGAGTGATAGATTCAGATCTGATAGAGAGAGAAGATGCAGAGGAAATGGAAAAAGAAAAAAAAAAGATAGAGAGCGAAAGCGAAGAGAAGAGACGCACCTTCGTCGCGAAGCTTAGGTGAGTTTTGGTGGCAGCGAAGCTATTTGGACAGAGACGAGAATGAGGAATGAAATTGAGAGCAGTAAAATATTTCAGGAGAACGTTACAAAATGGTACCCGAAGTATTCATTTTGTACAAAATTAGTACCCATTTTAGTTTTCTTTCAAATTTAGCCCCATATGTTTCATTCTGTTCTAACTTTGTCCACCTCCTTTTTTTACTTAGTTCTCCTACTTTAGACGGGTGCGCAAATAAACTTCTCTAGGCTGTGCTCGCCCAAACCTTTTCCCCCTTAAAACGTCTTGTGGGGAGCTGCACAAAGCTATTCTTTTGAATTCTCGGGTCATTGCACTAAAGCGTTACGTATCTAAATCAAATTTGTTCTTGACTTTACGGGACATTGAGATCACACCGTTGATACTTGTTTGTTGGCGACCTCTTACTAAACGAATTATTTTAATGGTAACTTTTTACTAAATTAGTGGATTTTTATCTTAACCATGAGGTTTTCGAAGCGAGTCCGTGATCAACACGGGATCAACATCTTTTGAGTCATAACACACTCAGATTAATCCTCATTAACGCAACTGCATTTCATGAAACTCGAACTCGATACTTAAGATTAAGCTAAAAGAACACCTTACCAGTTGACTATCGTGTGTCATTTGTTAATTAATATGCAGTATATAAGAGTGACAGTAGAAACCAGATTTTACAGTTAAGGTTGAGCTAAGGTAATAGAGAAGGAGAAGAATCTACAGAGAGGAAGTAAGAGAAAAAAACGGCACCTTTAGTCGTCTTCTCAAAGCATCAGATTCTTGCGAGACATGGACTGGTAATGCTAGGGTTAGGGTTTTGTGGTGCATCGCGTAACCAAATCTCCTCGCCGCCCAACTCTGCCATCTACGTCGCTAACTCATGGGTTCCCTGAACGGCTCCGGCACCGGCACCTTCTCCTCCTCCTTTGGTTGCTCTCTGGAAATGGAGAATTTCCTCTGCCAGAGGCTACTCGATCAGACTCAGCCGATTTCGGAGCGATTCCGAGCCCTCTTCTCCTTGCGCAACCTCAAAGGTCCCGGTCCTCGCGACGCCCTTATTCGTGGTATGTTTCTGCGTTTTTACGAACTTAATTGCTGTTTTGCTAGTGAATTTAGTTTAGTTGTTAGTGTTTTCGATGCAAAAATGGTTCATTTATGATCAGAGAAGCTTAATTTTGTCGAACACCACGTTTATGAATTAGTTATATTGAAGTGATTACATTGATTTTAGAGTTAGGCTGCTATGTGCCATGTAAAAAAGACATCTATTTTAGATGCTCATCAGGTAATGTTCATTTGGGATTTGGGAATCGATAGTTTTTGGCTTGCTTGGTGTCGCTTTAACTGCTTATTTGGTTGCTTGTTTAGTTTAGTGATATGGGATATCCATGATTTCTAAATTCTAATGCGAAGTTTACTGTTTCACTGTATGCGTCGTTGTATTGGAATAACTATATTTTGGTTGCTTGATTGTTTTTGCTTATTTTAGACAAGTGAGTTTTTTTTTTTTTTCATAGTAAAATCTAAGTTTTTAGTTATTAATTTACGTACTTTTTAGTTTTAAATCTGAACATTTTAACTTCTAAACAATGATTTGGAATAACTCATGTTGTTTGCAAGGGATTGGCTGTTGAGCTTTTCCTGATTACCATTTGAATGTGGAATTCTTTTATGCTTCTCAAGTTTTGTTAGTTTCCTTGAGAAATGCCCTTCTAGACACTTCAACATATATTGGTTATTTGTTTGGTGAGCAGCAACAAGGGACTCTTCCAACTTATTAGCACATGAAGCTGCATTTGCATTGGGCCAAATGCAGGATGCTGATGCTATCCCTGCTTTGGATGCAGTACTTAACGATCTTTCGTTGCATCCTATTGTTCGCCATGAGGTGAGTGTATATAGCGAAAGATTGTTCTGGTATTCTATTCCCTTGATAAATCTATGTTATGTTATTTTAATTGTTAAAGTGGTGGTGTAGGCTGCTGAAGCTCTCGGTGCTATTGGTTTAGAGAGTAATGTTCACCTTCTAAAGAATAGCTTGGTTTCAGATCCAGCTGAGGAGGTGCGAGAAACATGTGAACTAGCTCTCAAGCGAATTGAGGAATTGAAGAATGCTGGCAGTGAAGAGGGGTCATCGACCGTGGAAAAATCACCTTTCATGTCAGTTGACCCAGCAGCACCATCTTCTACATGCTCTTCTGTTGCTGAGCTGAGGTATGCCTGCTTTAAAATGTGGAATTATAGATCTCACTAGTAATGATTGTTTAGGTGATTGACTGATGCTACCTGTACTTGAAGGGGAGTTCTTTTGGATGAAGGAAAATGCATGTATGAGCGCTATGCAGCGCTCTTTGCACTTCGCAACCATGGCGGGGATGAAGCTGTTACTGCTATAATTGATTCCTTGGGTTCAAAAAGTGCTCTACTGCGGCACGAGGTTTGTTCATTATTTGCAAATCTGATAATTTTATTGAACTTATTTTCTAGTCTTAATTTGGTTCGTATAAATGGATATTTGATGAGGCTGTTGGCTGTATATGAATGGCCCATGGTCTTGGTTTAAGACTATAGTCTCTCGTTATTATTTCCTTATGGCCTTTTCAATTGATTTCTTGAATTTCACTACACTTGTGAGAATTTTTTCTCTGTGATTTTTTGTCATGAAAGCTGAACATCTATAGGAAGTTCTGTATTTGTCTTTATTTTGTTGTTTATCATTCCACTTTGTAATTTTGAGTTGGCCTTCCATGTCATATGTAGTAGTGTTAAGCTTGTATCTGCTTATTTGTTTCTCCATCTTCGGTTATTAATGTTGTAATTCTCAGGTTGCTTATGTTTTGGGACAACTGCAAAATAAAGCCGCTTCTGCTGCACTTTCCAATATAATTAGGGATGTGAATGAGCACCCAATGGTTAGACATGAAGCTGCTGAAGCTCTTGGTTCCATTGCAGGTATGTTTACTTCATATTACAGTTATTACTATTTCATTCACCATCAGTGTATTTTTGGTTAGTGGAATATGAAATACGAAGCAAGGAGACATACTAACACCTCTTTATAAAGTTCTTCCATGGGCCATTATAAAACTCTGTTCACCACAAACTATATGTACTTGATCATGGTAGCATGTCAGAACATCTATTCTATGTTTTATGCATACGACCATATTTTTGCATTAAACCCTGGTACCAAGTCCCTGATTTGATGTCTGTTGCCTCCTGTTTCATAAGACTGCAAAAGGCTTTCTAATTTTGACCTATAGATCACTTCCTACTGGGGAGAATGCGGCCTCGGCTGTGCCCCGAGACCTTAGGATGCTCTACAATCATACACATGGATTATTATTCAGTTGTGACTGTTGATACTGAATCTTAATTGTTTTCAGTTTTGGTTTATCTAAAGTATGTACTTGGTGTGCCTGTAGATGTCCAAAGTGTTGCACTTCTTGAAGAATTTGCAAAGGATCCCGAGCCTATTGTTTCACAGAGTTGTGAAGTTGCTCTGAGCATGCTGGAATTTGAAAGATCAGGCAAATCATTTGAGGTATGTAACATGAAAGTTTAGTCTATCATAATCAAACGATGAATAGAACACTCCTTTTAGCAATATCTGACAAGTTTACTTGGTGGTGCAGTTTCTCTTCATGCAGGCTCCATTGGTGCGGTGCAGTAGTAGCTCTTGATCCCTGGCGATGCATATTGTTTGCGAGTCTACATATAGCCAAGAAGAGGAAAAGTAGCAGAAATGCGAGTCTACATATAGTCAACATGCTTAGTATCTAGGATTTGCAAACTTGTCTGGTCTTACGTGTATGCCAGTAACAGTTAATTTATAGTGCCCTTTTCTATTTCCTCTGAAACAGTACAAGTACAATGGTTAAATAATGATTATTATTTAAACCAAGTTAATGGTTAAAATGTTCGAATTCATATTTAATAAGAGTGTCAGAACTTTTGTATACACTAAGTAGCTTGAATTATCTTTGAAATGTTATTTAACGTATTATTTTTGTTCTTCTGAATGCACATCAAGCTCATTTGACGAAAAGGTAGGTACATGACTAATTGCTCTTGATGATGGTGAACCAGACTATGCATCTTTACTAATATTTCTCATTACAATTGTGATTACTTTACATGGCACACATTTTAATCATTGGTATGTGACTGATATACGAGGTTTCAATATTTTGACAGGACAAAATGCAGTTTTTTGCCAAGGCATGAGGGCGAGTCTCCATCACAGGACATGAAAAGATAGGTAAGTGGCATTTTTCAGGTTTTGTGGAACCATATACTCTGGTTGGATTTGTTAATGTTTTAGTTGGTTTCACTGATCTGTCTGATGGAACTTGAGCTTATTTTCTCTGTGATTTTTGTCCCCTTCATAGTGACACAGATCTTTCTATTTACATGCACACACCTTTTCCAATAATTCTTGTTTAGATGTAAACACAGAACATGGTAGTAGAACACTTGCTCTAGCAGACTAGGAAAATACAGAGATATATAGTTAAAATATAGAGTACAACACTTGAAGTAATGCCTCTTGGGTTCGTTTCATTGATATGAATACATGAGAAGCTTGCATGTGCCATGTGCAGCCTGTTAGATTGTGTATTTGGACCAAGAAAGAATTTGTTTCCCTTTACGGTGATGAAACCCGTTTTTCGCTGTTGTTAGTACTGTGACGTCGAGAATGGAAATGAGAGCGAGAATGGTCGTCTATCGTTTTGTTTGAACGTAGTCCAGATATGAGAATGAGAATCTGGTCCTAGTTGCTCTGTTTCTTGATTTTGAATCCATGGAAGACTGTGGCGGAGCCAGAAATTAATCAAAGAGGGGGCACAAGTTTTTTTTTTAACACTTTATTTGAATAATAAAATAAAAAATAGAAAGTCACCAAATAAAAAAATAAAAATAAAAACATAAAATGGGTTGGGCTTTAAAAAATAGATGCTAAGTATATGAAAAAATGGTTTGGGCTTTGAGAAATAGAGGGTTAAAGTATGTATATTTGGGAAAACCAAGATTCGAACAGTAGATCAAAAGGTTAGTGGGTGGAACATTACCACTTGACCACCAAATATTTCTTAAAATATGATGGATATATATGATATTTAACATAATCGAAATGGCTGGCATGGGCTGCGGCCCACTACGGCCGCCCCCTGCCTCCGCCACTGATGGAAGACTATAACACTAATTATCACAACCATACATGAATGATGAATGTATTGTTTTGTGTTGTGTTGTATTGTAGTGTGCTCAAGTTCCAAGCTTGACCTACATTTCGTCAAAAACTCCTCAAAGTCAAAACATCCGTAAATGATACAACTCGCATGAACTTTTGTCACGATTTGAGAGAATCGTCTCTGTGACCTTCAAATACCCACAACCGAAGAGAGGGACCAACCTTATACATAAACGTCCAGCTCAAACTAGAACGGTAAAATTATACATGTATCACGAAAATGTATCTAAAAATGTGCCGCAGGATCAAAACTATAATAAAATGGTTAGGAGAGGCACATTCTTAGGATTAGCTAAACAAATGAAACCAGCAATGCAATACAATGTATTAAAAGAGGAATGGTCGGTTGGTGTTAAAAATGAGGAGGTGGCACTGTGCAATCGTGCGCATAGTAGCTACGCGACAAATAGCTGCAGTTCCCAGGTGCGGCGTTCGGCGCAAATGTGGACTTTACTTGCTATACTTCCAAAAACCAAACTCATCAAACCCATTTCATTAGTCAATTGATAATACCTACTTTCAATTATTTTAATTCTTAGTTTAGTTACATTGGTGAGACTGATGATTTGACTATCAAACAACTTCGTTTTGTTTTCAATTGAAAGGGTAATAAAAGTCGCACGTTTAAATAGTTAATGTCTGAAATTTAATTAAATATATTAAAGTTTATCGCGTCACAAGTAAATATTATTATTTGTTCCACTAATAAATTTGTAGATGTGGAGCACTTATCTAAATTTATTTGTTTTATGTTTTAATCGAGTCTTTATTTTTTTTATGAAAGCTCATTAGCGCATGTAGTCATTATGCATGTGTAATGTATAAAAACTTAGTGTCAGTACGTGAACGACGAATTATAACAAAAAGACATAACTCAAATTCACAAGAGTTTGATATTCTCTCGCATAGCCCCAAAAAGTCCCCTTTAGAAGGACCCTTCAATGTCCCTATAATTTCTTATAAATTTAGGACTTCAAGTCTCCAAATCCTCTTCACTTCACTACTCTCCACACCAACTTGCTCTCAAAAGCCAATACATTTTATCATTTTCTTGCACCATTTTCTAGTCCCCTCGTGCGTCCCTTTCTCCAATTTGTCTCCATCGACCAACCAACCATGGCCTCTGCGACGACTGGGTCTCCTTGCGGCGCGTGCAAGTTCCTCCGCCGGAAGTGCGCGTCCGACTGCATATTCGCACCCTACTTCTGCTCGGAGCAAGGTCCGGCCCGTTTCGCGGCCATTCACAAGGTGTTCGGAGCCAGCAACGTTTCCAAGCTGTTGCTCCACGTTCCTCCTCCTCACCGCTGCGAAGCCGTCGTCTCCATAGCTTACGAAGCTCAGGCTCGCCTCTCCGACCCCGTCTATGGCTGCGTTGCCCACATTTTTGCCTTGCAACAACAGGTCACAACACTCGTAACTTACTACTTATAATAACTTTCTTTTCTGTTCTCTCTTACTTGGGACAAAGACACCGTTTAGTCGTAGAAAACAGTTTTCATTTTCATTTTTTTGTTATCGGTTCTTTATGGAAAACTTGGACAAGACTAGGGTCCATTTAGCTGTAGAATACAGTTTTCATTTTCATTTTTCTGTTGCATGTTCGTTACGGAAAAATTGATCTTTTGAAATGGGTGGAAAATTGTTAGCTATTTGTGATTAACCCTATGATATGAAATACCAAATATTCTTGTACTGATTTCTTGTTATTTACTATGGTCTATAGGTTGCATACCTGCAAGCACAAGTGATGCAAGTGAAGGCTCAGCTGGCTCAGAACTTCATTGACATGCCATCATCAAACAATTTTCCAAGTACTAATGATCCAAATAAAACCAGCAACTACATGATGATGATGATGATGGGTTCAGAGCTTTCTCCACAGAGCTCTCATGAATCCATGGACCTCAACAGTAGCTGCAGCACAGATCCAGGCTTCAACATGCATGACACTCAGAGCAGCACATCGGAGGAGGAGGAGTTGGTCTCTTTTCTCCATCAATCAACTGCTTATAATTACAATACTACCACTACCACCATGAAAAGACCCTTCAGCTATGACTTGGGAGAGCTACAAGCTCTGGCCTCGAGGATGATGAGGAATTGATCATGGTTTATATGATATTGATGATCCGATGAGGATGATGATTATGCCTAACAATGAGTAACGCTGGATTAAACGGGCTGGACTAAAAAATGCAAATGTTTTTATCGGACAACTTTTTGTTAGATTTAACGTGTCTCGTTAACTTGAGTGAGCGTCAAGCTCTAGCCTTGGGGATGACGAGGAACTCATGATGTACATTATGATATTGATGATGAATATTATCTCTAGCTATGCGAAAGTGAGTTCAAATGGGTCGATCCATAACATATCTTACATTTTTTTTTGTCAATTTTAACTATTCAATTACTCAGTGAAAAAGTTAAAAATTACTCTATCTCTGTAAAATACTAACGTGTGATTTTTTTTTAGCTCGTCCTGCATTGACATTTGAAATTTGATAAAATACTAGCTCTCTAATTAATAATGTATTTTTTAACATCAATTAGACCTTTGTAAATGTAAGTACATGGGACTCTGGGCCATTTTAGAATTGTTTTTTACATTGCTCACTATACAATGCCATTGCTAAGTCAAGAAATTGGGATTAGGAAAGAGATTATTATGATAAATACTGCGCACCTTTTTGACTAATTACTTTAAGGAAATGAAATAATATAACCAAGTGCATATACACTCATGCACTCCACATAATCTACTTTAAAACTTCGTTTACATAACTTTAAAAATATGCATGTTTACTTTCTCAAATAAATGGTGAAAAAAGCTCATGTTGCATATATATATGTTGACACACCCAAACTCTTATCTTAATAGAAACTAGTAGTAAAATGAAATGAAGTTACAAAACTATACAAACGAACTGTATATGAATTCAAAAAAAGTTCAAAACATTGTCTAAAAAGCCACAAATTAATGGATCATAAGCGTTTTCTTAGAACGATTTTTTGTTTGTCTTGAAGATCTCTTATCTTTGCTCTTTATCGTTGGAATGCAAAAAAAAAAGTGCAATGTTACAATGATTTTTTTTTTGTTGTCGCTTAACAGGAAGACTAATCAGGTTACAAATTTTCTCGCTCAATTATGTTTTAATAGCATTGTTAACCCTGATTGTACTATTATTTACTCTCCTGTAGGTGCTACTCAATTTTTTGCTTGGAATTGTATGAACTTCATGCTTATGAAAGATGTTTTGATTTCTTTTTCTTTTTAGGCCCGCTCATTTATCCAACTGTTTGTTTTATGAAGGGAAAAAAAAAAAAAAAAACAAGAGTTATTTTATAAAAGATACAAAGAGCCTTGAGGATGTGATAAAATAGCTAAAAGAAATAGAAGAGGCCCCACTTGGTTAGGGTTTTATGTGTTGTAATGAGTAGGTTCACCAAACAAACACAAGTGTTTTTATATTTTTCTTCTAAAATTAATACCAATAATCTATAGCCTTATTGTACATATCTGAACAAACATCATGTCCCCTTAATTGAATGCATCATCAAGAAAACAATTAAGCAACTTGTTTGCTTCAATAATTGCAATTAAGCAATCAAACTATTAATTGAAGCATATTGGTATATACAAACAAATTTCATCTTCATTTGAATATTGTCTTTGTGCAATTAGTTGGGAGGATTGGAGCTATCAAGTGTACTATATAATGTACAATATTGGATCACAAATATTTGGACCAATTCTTATAGTTTGACTACAAGCTAATTATTTTTTTTAATAGAAATACTTTATTTTATTAATAGATAAAGACGATTACAGATAATTGTTTCAACTCTAGGGGTTCGAACCAGACATGGACATAGGAGCTAAACGCCCTATAATCGTAGGTTCAATCTAAGTGAGACATAATCCAAACCTCAATATAGTTTTGAAAAACAAAGAAACCAACAACTGAAACTAAGTAACCAAGCTGTGATTGCGAGACCCTACAAGTCATCCCGGGTCCTGACACGAGACCCGCGAAGGCAAAAC